>SCLG01000487.1:14301-38890 GCA_004367875.1 Oikopleura albicans | reverse complement strand
TATCGCTTATATTTTCCAAAAGTGGAAATCCACAATTGTAGTTTTTCAAAATTTCTGAAAATTTTTTCGCTAGCGGGGCCTTTAGCGTCAAGACGCTGTTAATTACTCATCACTAAAAATGTTGGAAATTGGCTCTTTCAACTTTAGAACCGATTTTAAACATCAGTTCTATGATATTTACGACCTATGAATTACTTTATTTAATACCACATGAAAAAATATAAGAAAGCCGGGTCAAATCCGGGTCTGACCCGGCTTTCCCGCGGGTAGAGCAGGGGTAGGGTAACACCTTTTTTTACGCGGGTCAGACCCGTCTGTGACCCGGCACACGGGTCTGACCCGGCTGTTTGACCCGGCCCGTTTTTCGTGCTCGGGTCAGACCCGGCATTTGACCCGGCTTGACCCGCGGAAAAAAGGAAGGGTAGGGTAAGAAAAAAAATAAAATTTGCCGATCTCTGAACGTACTACCCAATTATCTTAATAAAATTATCGTTGAACAAAACAGTTGTTACGATAACTGGTTAGGTAGTGGAAAACTATTAAATGTAACTAAAAAATGTGATTTTAGCGTGTTTGGCCAATTTTTAATCAACTTTTTTGATTAGAATTTCCATCACTTTGTGAAAGTCAAAACTTTGGATTGAGTTTTTATACACGCCCTGCGCCGTTATCTTGCAACATTTGCTAACAAATATGCAAAGTAACAGAGCGAACAGGAAAACTACAAAATAACAACGTAAATCTGAACGCTTTTAAAACACGTGTTTTTTCTCAAATTCTCGACGTTATCGAAAGTGGTTGACCTTATAACCATCGCTGTATGCCCGACAACTTAACATTAATCATGTTTTAGGAGCTGATAATATGGATCGCATACAAAGAACTGGTCCAAGATTACAGTACGGACCTCGGGAAATTTTCGGACGAATTTGCCGCCCTCAAAACGGCCATATGGAAGCAAATGGGTTACCATGCATGGGTCCCAAATTACGAAGTCCGGAGAATTCTGAAAAAATACGGCCATTTTGGTGTTTTCAATCGACGCCGGAAAAGACACCACGGCGCCACCAAGAGGTCATCATATCATCTTTCGAACATGGCTGATTATATCAAAGGGCGGAAAACAGAGCCTTGTCCAGTAGGGTGCCCAAAGACGTCAAATATTTCAATAAAATTTTAAGAGTTTTTTTTTGCCATAACTTGCCATAAAAAATGAAAATGGATGTAGTTCACTAAAAGACTGTTTTTGGACTCTTTTAATTGACCATTTCGAGAAAATGGGCACCCCATTTAGCAGATTGTCGAAAGGTTAACAGATTTATTGATGATATGCTGGATGGGTCAGACACCTCTGTATTTTCTTCGACTGAAAACAGGCATGGTTTGAACCGTTATTACGGCACCGTGGACGGTCCGTGGTCCCTTGGAGAAAACCTTTTTCGAAGTAAAAGTTATTCGAAAAGGTTTTTGTAGAAAGAATTTTACGGGGAATTTATGCTTTTCCCAAAAAAAAGTTTTCTCTGATAAACCCCGGTGCCGTGAACCACTTGAACGGGACCTATAATATTTTATATGCTCAGATGTACAACACATTTGCTAGCACTGTATAACTGAGTACTCAAAAATATTACATTTATCTTTTATCCTCATTCTAGACAGTTAACCCCCACACGACGGACAATCAAATCTAGTATAGTTTTCAACTACAATCTGTCGATACGGATCCTCCTAGAACCACTACAAAAATCGATACTCTAGAGGTAGGCTTCATTACTTTAACTTAAGGATACTTTAAGCACGTACCTAGTACAGTCCTATCTTCCATTAGATACCCATTAGTTCCTAACCCCATAAGGGCCGCTCCCATTATAGTCGCTTGTTTCATGAAATCGTCCCTATGGGATTACGGACTGTATCTTATTCTGGAAAATACCGAATCAAATGGGTTGAATTCTCCATAACTAAAGACCTGATTTTCGCAAAAAATGTCTCTAAAAGGAGTAAGGTAGGGTGGGAACGACCGAAAATCGGGGTGGTTGAAACAAAAAAATTATATATGGGGGGTAGGTAATCGATGTCGGAGATTTCAAACAAAGCAAAAAACAATTCAAAAAATGTGGCTATAAGGCACAAAATGAGGTTTTTCAAACAAATTGACTCTGGAAAAGACCAAGGGAGATGGCGGAGTTGCCTATATTTACGTATTTTCATCCCCAATGTATCAGCTATCTTTGTGTGAAATTTCAAGAATTTTCGTGCCCAGCAACATGCTTAAATGAATGATTGTTCATGAAAAGTAACTTTTCATGAACCGTTTGGTGAGATTTTGTGATTTTTCAATTACGTAATCAGGACGAATGAAGTACGTGGACATACGTTATCGACCCTGGCGGTTTCAAAAATCATATTTTAAAAATCCGAAAATTTCTTAAAAGAGGCGCTATTGAGCAAAAAGTGACCCAAAAAACGGTTTTTGGCCTGAAAAATGTGCTCCGCAGGCCTCAGCAATTCTCTAATACCCTGATTTTGAAAGCCCATAGACTAACCATTTTGTGTGGCAAATATCAGACCCGCGCTCCACTGCGCTCGTTTTGTGACAAAAATACCCATTTCAAAAAAAATCTTAAAAAATTGATTTTTTCCAAAGATGAGGTGTTTGGCGTTCTACCGCAATACTGCAATGAGTCATTTTTGAAAGGTAATTTTTCAAGCTTCAAGTAAGAGCAATATCAACACCTTGCTATACTGCGCTCTTATCATATCAAGCGAAAATCAATTTTTTTTGTAAAAAAATGGTTCTGACAGCCGATTTTTTCGAAAAAAAGATGTTCCGCAATTTCGCGCAATTCTGGTATAACTAGTTCTCGAAAGCTAATTACCTAGGCACCTAATAAGAAGAATATGAACATCGCGCTGTACTGCGCTCTTATCGTATCAGTCCAAAATTGATTTTTTTTGTAAAAAAATAGTTCTTAAAGCGGATTTTTGCAAGAAAAAAGTATGTTTCGCAATCTCCCGCATTTCTAAAACAACTCTATTTCGAAAGCTTATTATCTAAGCACTTACTATGAAAAAAATCAACATCGCGCTGTACTGCGCTCATAGCGTACTAGGCAACAATTAATTTTTATTGTCAAAAAATGGTTCTGCATATAGTCCGACTAGTCTATTGGGTTACCGAATTAGGCCCGCGAAGCGGGGCTCCATAGAGTCCGAGTAGCCTATTGGGTTACCGAATTGGGCCCGCGAAGCGGGGCTCCATAGAGTCCGAGTAGCCTATTGGGTTACCGAATTGGGCCCGCGAAGCCGGTCTCCATAAAGTCCGATTGGCCTATTGGGTCATCGAATGGGGTCGCGTAGCGGTGCTCCATAGAGTCCGACTAGCCTATTGGGTTACAGAAATGGGCCCGCGAAGCGGGGCTCCATAGAGTCCGACTAGTCTATTGGGTTACCGAATTGAGCCCGCGAAGCGGGGCTTCATAGAGTCAGACTAGCCTATTGGGTTACCGAAAGGGGCCCACGAAGTGGGGCTCCATAGAGTCCGACTAGCTTTTTGGGTTACCGAATTGGGTCCGCGAAGCTGGGCTACATAGGATCTGACTAGCCTATTGGGTTACCGAATTGGGCCCGCGAAGCGGGGCTTCATATAGTCAGATTAGCCTATTGGGTTTCCGAAAAGTGCCCGCAAAGCGGGGCTACATGGGATGTTATAATTTTATTGGATTACCAATTGGACCCCGACGCGGGGTACATAGGATGCGATGACCATATCGAGTTACTTTGAGCGAGTCTGAATTGAGAAAGGCTGGAGCGTCCGGAAGACGACCAAAGAAAACTTTACGCCGTACAAGTCCGGGCAATTTGTGCTGGCTTAAAAATAACACAACAAAATTCCCCGGTTCATTGGACCGTTTGAAGTTATAAAGTTAAGGGTAGAGGTCTTTCCTAAAACATCAAACCCGAAGACGGTCTTCGCACGTTCACACGAGGCGCGGCCAAATTAAAGGCATACCAAGTTCAAAACCCCGGTCAGTTTTGGTCCCGCCTTGCCCCTGAGGACTCTTCGGACGACCAGTCAAGCTCATTGAAAACCCGAGCTCACCTTATCCTCGCGAACTCTGGAGTCCAATCTCTTCCAGGGCCTGCAACGAACCCAGTCCCTGCAGGCTCGTTTTGCCGAGACGAATTAAGTTTCAACAATTTTCTATTCTTAACTCCCAGGGGGCACCAATATTAAAGAACCTCCAGGGGGCATTTGTGTGACTAAAAGGCACCGGGCGCGAAAATAATGGACAGAATTACCTGAAAAATAGTTGAAACGGGTGTTAAACAAATTGTAATCGGTTTTCAATTTATTTTTGTTCTCGCATTNTAGGTAAAAATGCTCGACGATACCGTCAATGTTATTTTCTCGAAAAGTTGAGGGGGGGTCAGCGGTATCCGTTTCGCCCTACGGGGCCTCCTTATGCCTTAAACCGCCGAAAAAAGGGCCTTGTGTGACTAAAAGGCACACGGTGCCCCCTGGGAGTTAA
Organism: Oikopleura albicans; assembly: GCA_004367875.1. Taxonomy (NCBI): domain Eukaryota; kingdom Metazoa; phylum Chordata; class Appendicularia; order Copelata; family Oikopleuridae; genus Oikopleura; species Oikopleura albicans. The sequence continues at coordinate 34,358 of SCLG01000487.1, read as the reverse complement.
GTGCCGAAGAGCGGGGCCCTGTAGACCATCTGCGAGACTTCTTCCGTGACCAAACGCTCCCGCCGCCAACATTTGAGGCGCCAACACCTAAAGCAGCCACGTCTGACTCAGAGACCCACGTGCCACCCGACTCGCCGTCAGACGCAGAAAGCGAGACTTTCTCGGACAGCATAGTCGTCGAGGACCGGCCATACCATAGCTCATCCCATCAATTACAAGACAACAAGACCGCCCATTACTCGAGGATTATGCACCAAACCGCCCGGACGTCACGTTCTCGGCAGAACCAACCGTTAGCCATGGCCTCTAGCAGCTAGTTCCTAGAGCCCCGTCGTGCTTCTAGTACAAAATATTACCGGACCAACTCGAAGCAGAGCTAATACCGTATTTTTCAACGTTCACGTTATTTTTTACTCGAGCGCTTACTCCGGCAAGGTATTTGGCCAGGTGGCGGCAAAGTCTTGTCGCTCAATTGAATTTAGCAATTTGGCTCGTCACGGAAACGAAGAAAAAATGTGTTATTCTTATTAGTCTCCTACACAGATTTATCGCTCGAGAACCGGATGGTCGGGCCCGAATTAAACTTATAAACACAAACCAAAGCGCATATTAAGTCCCAAGGGTCACATTGTGACGATATTCACAAAGCGGCCTATTCGCCCCATATCTCATGAAAACGGGCTCAAATCAAAAATCGCTGATAAACGGGTAAAATGAAGAAAATTTTCGAACAAAAATCAGAAATCTCCCTGAGGTGACTTTAGAGACAGCTGGCTAATTTTTTATTTGTCTAGTAGGATTCATCATGTTTGAATACCCCATAAAACACTATTTGCGAAGAATTTTTTACTTAAAAAACCGTCATAACGGGGTTTTGTGACGATTGTCACAATGTGACCCCTACGGGTTATGAGAACACCTGTGACCCTTGAGAGTTAACATAGTCAAACGACCCATTTTCTCAAACAATATCCCATTCTTGAACTCGACAACAACCGAAAACCCTTTCAACTATGTGCAGTTCATATTTATCAATAGCCTGAGTCCATTCAACCGCGAATTTTCATTATGAAATTTTCAATAAGTAATGAGTCGCTGGTAGTCCCAGGCTGGGACCGTCTATATCACTCAGGAGCGCTAAAGTTTGGAATATGGCCTCGTACAAATATGGCACTGTCAAGATTTTTTATCAGAAAAAGGTTTTTCCCATCGGAAGTTTGGTTAATTAGGCCATTTTTAATGTGAGAAGAGAAGGTATCGGATTCAATGTAGTCCCGTTTCGCGGGCCCCTTCGGTGATCCAATAAGGTCATCGCATCCTATGTAGCCCCGCTTTGCGAGCCCATTCGGTAATCCAGTAGGGTCATCACATCCTGTGAAGCCCCGCTTCGCGGGCCCACTTGTTAAACCAATAGGGTCATCGCATCCTATGTAGCCCCGCTTCGCGGGCCCATTCGGTAATCCAATAGTCATCACATCCTGGGTAGCCGATAATTCGCGTTGTGTGCACATCTACTGTATATGCTTTTGTCCTTTGTTTGTATAAAACAAGCTATAATAAAACTTTGTATATTTTAAATCTCTTCTGCTGATCCATATTATGGATTTCATAATATCCTTTATCTCTATGTTTTCCAAAATAGTATATCGAAATCTCTGTGTTCCACCAGACGTCATTTCGTAACTTATTATGGGTGGGGACTATTCTTTTTTCTGAGCTGGGGTGAACTGGCCTGAGCAAAACTTAATTGGCTGCATGCACGCGAGACCGTGCTTGTGCGCTTTACTAGGGTTGGGCGGTTCTGGGCTTGAAATATTTTCGGAGATTTCGGGTTTGGGCGATTTTTGGCATGGAAACAATTGTCCCAAATCGAGTGTGCTACCGCCGTGGGTGTGTGTCATACCGTACCGTATTTTACCGTGCCGTACCGTATCGTACCGTGTCGAACTTACCCTTGGCTTTAGTTCGGGTACGGTAATGACACTGGGTGGCGTGAGAGAGTTTCAGTAATTTGCCGTTTTCGGCAATTTTTGGTATGGCCGGCTCGTGTTTGTGTGTGCACACGTAAAGTGCGCCTGCATAGTCATTATCGCACGAATCCGTCTCCAGCACAAATGGGCTGTTTTGATGGACGGGATGCCGAGTTGCACCGCGGTGCACCGTAGCATCGAAAACCTTGTTTTTGCGCGTTTGGAGCGCGTTTTCTGCCTCCTTGGACCAAACACTAGTTTTTTTTTGGCTTAGTTTTGGATAAAGGCCCAAAAATAATTAACTAAGCCAAAAACGCTCTGAGCGTGTTTTGTTGATCTCGGGCTGGCCAATCAGCGCACCGCCTTGACTTTGTCCTTATTAGGCCGTTTAACACCTTCTTTAACTTTTACCCGCACAAATTGACCTCTCGCGTCGCGATAACCGTTTTAATTGAACCGGACTTTGAGTCGCTTTTTCCGCATAATTTGAAACATCTAGAAGCGAAAGTGATGTTCTTGCAGGGTCCGGGTGTGCAACAGTATGTCGTTAAGTTGTATCACCAGCGTAATAAGGCGCATTCTCCGAAAACAACTGTCCGTAATCCCCTGAAAAACGGCTTCATGAGTGATGTTGCGCATTTTGGACCGAAGGAAGTAGGGAGTACTTTTATTGCGCAATCGAGGGCGAGTTTCCAATTTCAACATCAAACATGCCTTTGTCTGTTTTTTGAAGGGTGTCCGGTTTAGTGTGGAGCGCAAGTACACCGTCGTGCAGACGACGTCTAGGTCGCTCACCACCATGTCGGTCTCGAACGTGCCCATAATATTGCAACTGCATAGTCGGCAGTTACGGTAGTCGGTGGGCGCGACAGTCGGCCTTGGACGTTCTTCGGGCAGTTGGATGTTGAGAGGATGTTCACCTGGCTCTCACTGCCCACGAACATGACTTGGCGGTTCTAACTTGGTACTCTCAACTTGCAGGTTCATGAGTTGGCGGTTCTAAATTGGCGCTCCCTAATAAGCCAATTCATGACTTGCGGTTCTAACTTGGCGCTCCTTTATGTGCAAATTTATGACAAGACGGTTCTAATTTGACACTTCTTAATCTGCTGACTTATGACGTGGCGGTTCCAATTTGGCACTCCGTAATTTCCCGGTTCATGACTTGGCGGTTCTAATTTGGCACTCCATAATTTGCCGATTCATGACGTGCTGGTTCCCTTTTGGCACTCCGTAATTTACCGGTTCATGACTTGGCGGTTCTAATTTGCCACTACTTAATTTGCTGACTCATGAATTGGCGGTTCTTATTTGACACTCCATAATTTTCCGATTCATAGCGTGGCGGTTCTAATTTGGCACTCCATAATTTGCCAATTCATAACGTGGCGGTTCTAATTTGGCACTCCGTAATTTGCCGGTTCATGACTTGGCGGTTCTAATTTGGCACTCCATAATTTGCCGATTCATGACGTGGCGGTTCCAATTTGGCACTCCGTAATTTGCCGATTCATGATGTGCTGGTTCCCTTTTGGCACTCCGTAATTTGCCGATTCATGATGTGCTGGTTCCCTTTTCGCAATTTCAACATCAAACATGCCTTTGTCTGTTTTTTGAAGGGGTCGCGGTACCGATAATAGAATCTCCAAACTGGGCGCGAGTGTAGTGTTTGCGTTGCAATACAACTTGCATTCGGGTGTCCGGCTTAGCGTGGAGCGCAAGTTGAGGTTTTCTGGAGGCGTTCAAACTTGGTGGACTGGACGCGGACCCCGAAAAGCCGGTGTTCCTAGAATTGGGTGAAACGCGTTGTTCGTAACGTACACCGTCGTGCGGACAACGTCGAGGTCGCTCACCACCATGTCGGTCTCGAACGTGCCCAAAATATTGCAACTGTATTGTCGGCAGTTACGGTAATCGGTGGGCGCGACAGTCGGCCTTGGACGTTCTTTGGGCAGTTGGATGTTAAGAGGATGTTCACCTGGCTCTCACTATCCACGAACATGACTTGGCGGTTCTAACTTGGTACTCTTAACTTGCAGGTTCATGAGTTGGCAGTTCTAAATTGGCGCTCCCTAATTAGCCAATTCATGACTTGCGGGTTCTAACTTGGCGCTCCTTTATGTGCAAATTTATGACTAGACGGTTCTAATTTGACACTTCTTAATCTGCTGACTTATGATTTGGCGGTTTTTATTTGGCACTCCATAATTTGCCGATTCATAACGTGGCGGTTCCAATTTGGCACTCCGTAATTTGCCGGTTTATGACTTGACGGTTCTAATTTGGCACTCCATAATTTGCCGATTCATGACGTGGCGGTTCTAATTTGGCACTCCGTAATTTGTCGGTTTATGACTTGACGGTTCTAATTTGACACTCCATAATTTGCCGATTCATGACGTGGCGGTTCCAATTTGGCACTCCGTAATTTGCCGGTTCATGACTTGGTGGTTCTAATTTGGCACTCCATAATTTGCCGATTCATGACTTGGCGGTTCTAATTTGGCACTCCATAATTTGCCGATTCATGACGTGCTGGTTCCCTTTTGGCACTCCGTAATTTACCGGTTCATGACTTGGCGGTTCTAATTTGGCACTCCATAATTTGCCGGTTCATGACTTGGCGGTTCTAATTTGGCACTCCATAATTTGCCGATTCATGACGTGTTGGTTCCTTTTTGGCACTCCGTAATTTACCGGTTCTAATTTGCCACTACTTAATTTGCTGACTCATGACTCGGCGGTTCTTATTTGTCACTCCATAATTTTCCGATTCATAGCGTGGCGGTTCCAATTTGACACTCCGTAATTTGCCGATTCATGACGTGGCGGTTCCCATTTGGCACTCCGTAATTTACCGGTTCATGACTTGGCGGTTCTAATTTGGCATTCCTTAATTTGCTGAATCATGACTTAGCGGTAATCATTTGACACTCCGGAAGTTACCGGTTCGTAACATGGCGGTTCTCATTTGGCACTTATTAATTTATCGGTCCATGACTGCCGCTCCTTATTTCGCGCTCATGATTGTAAGCCCTCAAAATCTGATGGTCCAGTGTTAATAATAACTTTCTAGAACCAGTGTACATTTCTGGTTCCCTATTGGACGTTCTTGTTTAAAGCACATTGTATGAATCTAGACCGCGGGCGAGCACGACAATTATCTAGTTAGTAATTATACTTTTTTTCTCTTGAGTAAATTATTTTTTTTTAAATGTGTGCTTTAATCTTAATAAAACTTGTCTGTGAAGTATTATGATGACTACTTCAATTAAAAAAAATTTATAAAAACACTTTCTTACGCTTAGCGTGCCGTAATTCGAACTGTCACGTAAAAGTTATCACATATTTACAATAAATTAGTATTTTCTAATCAAACATTTCATGTTCAATAAACTTTTAACAACAGTTTTGAAAAGTGAGTCATTGGTATGAGTAATAATGCGCTGTTCACCAACCACTTTAATTTACGATCTTTACGCTTTACTTATTAATCATATTTATTGTGTAAAATTATGCGTTAGTTTTCTTTTTAGTTTATTTGACTAACATGTCTAAATTTACTACGTCGTAATGTTTGTCTTTCTTTTTGCATTATGTCACGTGGTGAAATCCTTGTTTCTTATTGGTTACTTTGCTTCTGTGTTATTTGAATTCTGAGACAAACAAAAATAAAGAAATTTTTTATACAACACTGGTTTTTTAAAACAATGGCCGAAGAAATATCCGGAATCAAAATAACCAACGAGACTTTAGAAAGTCTACTGAAGAAACCGCTAGAGAAAATACGGAGTGACATAAGGCGGAAAAATACTACCGCATATGCTGTGGCTAAGAAACTGTACTTCACAGAATTGCCCATTTTCTATGATTGTAAGATAAAAATCCATAAAAAAGCGTGAATCTAACTTTAACATTAAGCTTTGACATTTCCTGATTATCGACGAAAATCAAATGAGAGAACTGCTTGCCGCAACAATATTAGTCAAATTGAATACATGATCAAATGTGAAACGACAAAAGAAATTTGGATTAGTGGACTGGTTCACGTAGATTCCGGTCTCAAACGTTCTTGTCGTGGATCAATAAGGAAATCTGGGCGTGAGTCGCAAGTTCTTGACCCAATTCCTGAAAATGTTATTGCACCTGACCATTTTGTTGTGGATGAAGACGTTAATGCGAACATCGGTAATGAGTCTCTACTTGTTCAGGAGCTCAAAACGTCATTAGCTGAAAAAGAGAAGGAAAATCAAGAACTTCTTGATTTGTTATTGATGTATATCCGTCCACCTATGATTTGGCCAGGTGTGTCGGAAACCGATACTGATGAATACGACATTGTCGAATCAATGGAAAATGCATCAATTGAAATTGATTCAGGTGATCTATGGGAGCCTGGCGTTGTAGCTCTTCGGAATGATGCATCTTCCAGTAATTCCAGAAAGTTGGTTCCAGGTGAGATCAATACAATGTTGTTGGGTCTTTTACTTGAAGGGGACTGTTCATCTCGCCAATCAATACGATGTCTGAACGTTATTCAGAAAATTGCAGGGATTTATCCCGATCAGGTGTTTTCAGGCTCAGGGCTCAAATTGAAGCTAAATAATAATGAAAAAATACTTACACATTTTGTGCATATACATTTCAATCCAAATTTACTCGTATTTTTTTTTACTTTTTTTTAATTTTTACGTAATAGTTACAATCTTATAATTCTATAATAAAGCATCTTTTTCAATAACCAGTCGCTAAAAATAAATTATGAAATAAACATTTGAAATTGATCCCAACTCAGAACTTTGCCCTACCGATCGTTATGTACGCACGCTCACATGGGGGCTTTTGGAGTTGACTCATCGACACATAAAGTCTTTTGTTGAACGATCGGAACAGCTTGTGCTTTGTTCAGATGGGACTTCACTGCGCAACCAGTCACATGTGTATGCAATAGTCATTGGCAACGAAGCCGGGGAATATCTTGCTGTTGAGGTTAAGTTGTGTAACAAACAGGATGCAGAATATCTTGGTAGTGCTGCTGTTCACAGTCTGAAACAAGTTTATACTGACACAGCGGGTAATGTTTCAGAAGGAGACTGGTTAAATTGTGTGAACAAAATCACGGCGTTGATGTCGGATAATTGTCGCGCAGCTAATGCAACAGACCGGAAAATAGCCGAACTTTTGCGAAACATTGACGGAAAGGATCGCTTTTTATTGAGTTGTCTCATGCATCTTACGTTGAACATGGAGCGCAAAGTTTTTAAACAAATATCCGCTGTCAACGAACACGTCCTCCAACGATGTCTGGCACTGTTTGCAAGTCATCGACTTCACAGCATGTCAAAATCCCGACATGAACAGTTTGTGGCTTTTTTGAAAACACGTGGGGTCCTTAAGTTTAAGGATGTCAACCAGAAAATGCCACTACTTTTGCGCATCGAGTTAGGCAGCAGATTTGGAGTTCGCCCTGATAATGCTGCCGCTGTGGTACTGTACTTCGATGACATTTGCAAGTTTTTGGAAACATTTTGCAAGTTTGAGGCACATGATTTGGTCTTGCAAATGCGCAATCAAAAAGAGGAAATTAAAGCTGAATTAGCAATGACACACGTCATTTGGAAACGAGTTATTGCTCCTTTTTGGTCCGTAGTTTCCAAAAACATTACAACGTCCGAGCTAAAGACAATTGTTTCACAGCTGGAGCAAGTTGCAACAGAACTGGAAAATGCAAATAATGTTGTTGATGTACTTTGCAATTCGTCCAAGAATCAGTTTGCGCCCAAGTTCGAGGATTCTTTAATTCTTAGGCAAGTCGAAGCTCATTTGTTTCATGCATGTTCCAGCAGTCCTGATGTGCTGTCTACTTGCAACGGTATTGCAACAAGAGCATTGTCACAGTGTAATGAGTATTGCAGACAATTGGTTGTAGATATGGTGAAGGGCCCTGATAACAGTACTATATGGACAACCAACACCCCTACCGAGCGTCTTTTTGGTTTAGTTAAACGTGAAGAAGGCAGTTATTTCAATCGTAGATCCGATAGTTTTTCACTCGTTACGGTTGGAAAATTCAATCATCTTTTCACGTTTTTACATGGGTTGGATGACTGCAAAAAAATTGTGCAAACCGCCATGGATAACCGAAACCGAGCCAAAACCTATGCAGACGGGGAGTTTAGTGCATTTCAACAAGAAAAAAATGCAATTTTCGAGTCCAAAATGGAATCGGTGAGTTAAATTTGTCATTCGTATAATAACTAACATAGTATTTTGACTAGCCCTGTATCAGAATTTTCAGCAAAAATTTCTATGATATCAATGTTAAATATTATATTTAGTGCCATGCTGAATCCCAATTGTTGCAAGAGGAAGCATCCCTGGTTCTGCAGTCATATGTCTGCTTCCCCATCTCCGCCACAAGTTCCGATATCAACCAGGCGTACAAGAATTGGAAAGGTATTGAAAGAGATCCAGGTTTTGACAAAAGAACATTGTCAAAAAAACTCTACATAAAAGTTTTGAACAAACTTTTATTAGACTTTTTACCTATTACTAGTTTTAAAAAGGAGGAATTAAAAAAAATCAAATCTGCCAGTGATATTGAACTGTTCAATGTATTACACGCTATTTATCTCCGTACAGATTGTTAGTTGCTGTAATAAATTTAATAAGGTAATAGTGTCAATATAACTGTAATTATCATTGGAATGCATTGCATGTAAGTTGGAACAATGTAAATGAATGCAACTTAACTGGAAATTATTCAAAACTTAATGGAAATCATGAATGTTTCACTAAATATTATTACAACTTTATTGAAAAGCATTCCAATAATTATTCCAGTAATATTTATTGTCATTGCAATGTATTTTAAGATTTTCCAGCAAGATTATCAATTATTGCATCCCTGCTGAAAAATGTTGCAATAAGTTCACAATATAAATTTTCGTGAAAAAACGCACATCTAGAGGGACATGCACATTTAGAGACCCCTGACGTAAAGCTTGAGTTGAGCTCAATAAGAGTGACTCAAGAAAAGTAACTGTATGTTAAGCACTGCGCTGTTATATTGTAGATTTACCCGCTTGGTATACAAATTATTGCATCTGTCATTAGGCAGAAATATATTTGGCCGCGTCTATCTAACCTCGAAACAAAAAAATATATAATTTGCTCTGCCCACAGCAAGCAGAGCAATTGCGTTTTACAAACGCTATTCATATTTTGTATTTATAATGTAAAATATGAATTGTGATTGCTTTGGTTGCTGTGAGCAGAGCAAATTACTATTCATTGGGCCTTATACAAAAAAAAAATTTTCAATTTTTTTCTCTTAAGGGTGGTCTGCTCGATTTGTTTACAAATAAACATCATTTTTTTTATTTTGTCGTAGTGTATACGTATAGTTCAGTCCAGGTAATCCTAAAATGTATCATGAATGAGTTCAAGTGCAAAAAATTCATTTCCGCTAAAAAATTCTAGAAATTTTGAGCATTTCNTTGAGATCGACTCGCAAATCTATAAATGTGGCATGGTTAATGTATCAATATTTAGAGAAAATAAATATTTCGGCAAGGAAAACTTTTGCTATAGATTTCCATTTTATTGTTAATATTAATTTGGCAAGTACCGTATTAGTTTTATGAATGTGACGCGAAATCGAACTTTTGTTGGGTGACATTCAGAGTTAATTACACCAGCTTGCGGAAGAATAAAAAAAGCTGTTTAAAAATAAGGTAGTGTGTAGGCAAAAGTAAAAGTTTTTTTACATTTCCGCTTGCGCACTATCTGGTAGTTCTTCTAGGTAGGGCAAAACGGGTATTGGTGACCCCCCACATTTCGAGAAAATTCGATTGACGTTTTTTGCGTAGGTTGAAGATTCCAAACAGCTCTTTAGGGGGCCCTGGTGGCCCAAATCACTTTCTGAATAGTCAGATCGACGTAGTTTGACGAGTTCTACAACTTGGCTTTACCAGTGATTTCCCATGAGAGTTAAGTTACGGAACTCGATGGTATAAATAAAAAGGAACGATAACTGCGCGATGCGTGGGTAATCATGCTAAAATATAAATAATGAAATTTCGCAATAAAATAACGAAAAATTTCGATACATGTATGTTTAATTTCTGCTGAATAACTTTGTGTAAGATAACTGCGCATATAGTGTAATAGCTAAAAAACTGAAGCAAGTAGACATCCAAGTTCCAACTTTATTCCTATTTGTCTAAAACAAGTTCAAATTGGCGTCAAATTCATAAAACTTGTACGGTATCATAACTGAATCGTGTTTTTACTCTTTTCAGCTCTGAAATTCTTTACTAAATAAGAAACGCTTGTTATTTTAGCCACAAAAAAGTACTGTAAAATTAAATAAAATGCATATTTTTCGTTTCTAGAATATAGTACTTTAAAACGTACTGGTAAAGTCAGAGCCTCTAGACATGCATTTAAAAGTGATCATTAAGCAAAATGTTTTTGAAAATTGGGCCCCAAAAAGTCTTTATCTAAAAGTATCTGAGAAAAAATATTAGATTAACAATGATTATTTTTGTTTTTTTTAAGTCTACTGTCGGATTCACTTATCGCCTACTACTCAACTAAAAACCGTGAGACTTTCTTTCATGATTGAAATACAATTATCATGCACTCCTTACTTTCATTAACAGTCATGCGCATATGGGGTAGCTAGCTACCCAATTTGCTCTAGCGCGCCAAACAAGGAACGGATTTTTTTGATTATTACTTTATTTTATTCTTCTTCTCTTACTGGGGTGATTTTCAACCTTAACCTTCGTTCTCCACGGACCCAAACGTAAAAACAATTTTCTAACAAAAAATATTTTTATCCCATATAAAAACGTAAAAAAAAAATTTGAGTTCAAATCCGTTGTCCGTTTTTTATTACCACAAGCCGTTCTCTTTTTATTTAGAAATAAAGTGAAAATAGGTAGCTAGCTACCCAATATGCGCATGACTGTTAAAAAACGCTTCGATTAGGAACATTCATCAAAAACGCTTTTTCGGGCAAAAGTCTAAAGCGTAAAACAAAGCGAGTTTCACGAATTTCACAGTTTATGAATGAGAGTCAAAAGCGTCCCTAGTGGGAGTAAGGACAGTACTAATGAGACAATGAGACTGGTAAATTTAGCAAAACCCGGAAGATCCAGACGACAACATGCGGAATACGACAGAACTGGCACGGAACCTTTTGGCACCGGCTTGTATGGTACCGGTGCTTAATAGGTTATATCCGACTGCTGAAAACAGCGGGTAAATATAAGTTTGTAAACAACAGGACGGACCCCTCCGTAATGAAAAAAAAAATGCGAAATTCTTGAAAAATTGAGACCCCATTTTTTTAGTCTGGCACACTGTGCGCCAAGCAGGTTATAATTCTCGAACAGGTGGTCAAGTTTACGGCAAAAAAAGCTCACGGAATCATATAAAACATATATAATTTTGAATATGAATTAATCAAATAATTTTAATAAATTATTTATGAAATACTTAAGAAATACCAGGTCTTAATTAATACATAGAATGTTATAAAATAAAAAATAACGTTTTTTTTTCTTTTTTAAATCATTTTGAAGATTCATATTTTATTTGGGTAAAAGCTTCAGTTTACATTGTATAAAATTGCTAATGTGAAATACGGCTTGGTATTTTTGAATTTAACTCCCAGAGTAATGTATGTCCTGTATTTGTACACATGTCCTTTATCGTCAATATACAGTGTTTAAGGAGCTCTTGTAGGTGAAAAATCCGTTTCCGGTTGGGGAAAGAAGTATAAGAACTGACAAAATTTCAAAAATTAATATTCGCATATCACTTTTCTGCACGAAACATTAGAATTTTCTGAAAGTTACATATATTAGATATATTTTGATGCCTACATGGGTGAAATAAAAACAAATGCAAGATAAGACACGTTTAGGAGCTAGAGAGCATTTAAGGCCGGTGATATGTCCCATTATAGAGAAAAAAATCCTACACATATTAATAAAAGACTGATATATTAATTACCGGACATACCGTATGGAGACTCTCAGACTGTGAGACATTGAGCAATTATCCTATGATTTGTAACGCTATTCTGAGGTCACCCTCACAGTCAGATATAAACCAGCCAAATTGTAAGCGTAACACCTTAATGGTCTCGCGCTGCCAATTTTGATTGGCCCGGTTACCATAACAACGCGAAAAAACAAATAAGAATTTTTTCCTTTTTTTTTCTGGTTTACCCATTTTATTTTTTATCGAAGAATCAACAGTATTAAAAAAAACTGCTAGTAGTATAGTACAATGCATTTAAACAGAAATATACAATTTTTAATATCGTCAATATATGTCAAAAGCATTTAGTCTATATAAAGCCAGAAATGATACTTTTTCAATAAAGAGTAAGCAAATCAACTACAGATAATAAGTATCTTACATATTGTATATTTTTCGAACTAACATATTGCTTATTGAGGTTTGGAACGTCACTTTCAAGTTGAGCTTTTTGCAACTGTCAGATTATGATACAATTTAACATGTCGACTTTTCATTTTTCATTTGTCAAAATAGATGCATGGAAAAAATAATAAATTTGATATTTTTCAAAACCGTCAAAAAAATAATGAACCAATGCAAAAAATCGGAATACAAAAAAATCGAAAACAAAAAATGCGAACTATGGGAGTCGGCGTCCTTAATTATTACGACGCCTTTAAACTTGAGGTATTGTTTGTCCTTTGAACTCTTTTTTTTTATGAAAAAACGCACATCAATGGAGAAATACAGAGAATTTTTTTTCGAACTTGTAATACACCGGGTGCGGTGTTCGCGACTATAAAACCGCCTGATAACTGCGTAGGGTGCCTGATAACTGCGCAGGGCGTAGGCGGAAAAGTAAAAAGATTTTTTGAGAAAAAACCCGCTTGATAACACCGCACCCGGTGTATATACAAGTCTTGTATAGGGTATTTTAAAAAATGTTATACGTTGTACTCGAAATTAAGCTAATTAAAGAGTAGGGATGGAGTCCACCCGATGGACTATTATAGCGCAGCCGGTAAAAGAAAACGTTTAATTTCTATATTATCAAATAATAGATGAGGCATAGAAATGCCTTGAACCCGGTAATTAGGGTTGGGTGGGTAGAATAATTTAGAAGGAATCAACAAAGAATCCAAGAGACCCGTTGATATATAAAAAACAAAATCGCTAAATCTGAATGACCGCCTCAATTAAGTCCAGTCGACTGGATAGTAGAGAGAAAAAACTTTTTGGAAGAAAATTTTTTTTTGAAAAATATCTAATATTACGGTTTTCTACGTATGTACGTATGCGTACATTATCATGTACTGGCGTGAGGAAAAAAGTGTCACCGAGCAAGTTGCGCTTGTAGGTTTGAGACAGTACTCGGTCGTATCTATTTTATGACCCGGGTCGAGCTCGGTGACAAACTGACGACCCACACCAGTACTACACATTTCGGAAAAAGTGTTTCGAATAAGTTTTTTAGAGAAATTTTCCGATAAACTTATTCTCCGAAAAACAACGGTGCTCAATAATCTCTAATTAAGAACTACGCACATTTGAATTTATTTTTACTTTGCGATTCGTTAGAATACCCAAAATAAATACGCGTTTACACTAGTATACTACAGGATAAAGGGAAAAATGAACCCGAATAAGGTACTTTGGGCTCATAACTTTTTACGGACCCTTTTTTTCTCAACCAAAGAGACCCTTATGGGATTAATTGTTCTATCAGAATTATCTCTCTATTTTTCGGTTACAGTTCGAATCATTTTAATGCCGCTCTTTTACGGTTTTCGAGGTGATTAGAAAACATTTATCATCCGACTATTATTCTTTCTCAAGGGCATCCTTAAAATTAGAAAACAAAATGTTATCATTTATTCAAATAAAATGTTTCTAAGAGAGTGATAGATATTGATTTTTTGACGCGCAAAATATTTGTTCGAAATGAAGACAAAATTTTAAAAACGGACTTCAGATGGTGTTAGGAAAAATTGAGTCGGAGATTTTTTTGAGTTCGCTAAATCGAAAAACTAAGTTTACTGATCGATAGATCGCGATAAACTAATCACATCAAAACAATTTCTCAAAAAAATACATAAAAAGTACTTTTTTTTTACCTTTTAATCATTTTTGGAATTAAAACTTCTCAACGCATTAATCTTTTTTGGAAGTTTTTTTGTTATGGTCATAAACCACTTCTGTCCACCTAGGTGGACACATGTCTGAAACAATTTTTCAAAAGTTCGGGGATAATTTACTATTTTCTCAATATTCAAATTTTGAGTATTTTTGAAGTGACATTAAAAATGTATGAAACATTTTCCAGTAAAGCCCCACAAGTTGGCCAGATTTGGTCAATTCCAAATAAGTTTTCTCCTACATAAAGGGTATTCTGCATGTTGGCGAGACACGTTTTTTGTGCGCATGTGTTTTCGGGTTCTTGGTTTTTTTTCTGCTTGATAAGTGCTTTTGATTTTTCTGTGAGATAGATTTTTCCTGCGTTTTTCATGTATCCTTCAAATTGACGATGATTTTCACTGTCCTAATTCAGAAGCAGTTTTCTCATAATTTTTAAAAGTCTTTGTCCAAAATGCTTTGCAGCTCATTACAAAAAATGTCAGTTTTATGATTAAACATGAGAAATGCAAATTAACACGTCATAAGACAAGCTACAAAATATCAGGATTAATAAATAAGTTAATTTTTTGGGATATTAATATTCGATCATAATTTAATCGTCGAAAGCAAGACAAACCTATAAAGTTCCATTTAAAACATCGCTCCACTGAGAATTGGAAAACCGACTTTGAGTAAAAAACATCATTTTTAAGAGATATATCCTAACAGACGGGATCGGATAATCACAGAGATAACCCGAATGTCATCACCGCTGAAATCCGTAGCAAAAAAACTATTTTACTACTTGCTTTTTAAACGTTACTTTTTTTTCGGGGGAGTTCACATTTAAAGTGAAATAGATGTATAAACGGTCAACGGTTTTTGATCACAAAAGCCGAGAGAAAATTGGAACATATACTTTGAAGTTCAAACTTCGAACGGCTAAAGGGTGTCACACCCAGGCAGTGCTCAGCCTGAGGCTCACATAAACCAAAGCTTACCTTGGCTTAGCTTAGCTTATGTGATGCTCAGCTGAGCTTATGTGATATTACCAAAGAAAAATTCCGGCTTACATAAGCTAAGCTAAACCAAAACTTCTTTTTGATTTACACAAGCTAAACTAAGCCAAAACTTTTTTTGGCTTACATATTATGTAAGCTTAAAGCTAAGCCGAGACGCATTGAATAGTCCTTACCAAACTCTCCTTTTTCATTTTCAGCAATTTTTCGCGAAATGCAATCGTCCTTACCTCGCGTCTGGCTTCGAAGCTGTTACGCAGGCATTTTACTCACGAGCTAGCGATAGTTAGCTAGTACTATTCTCTGATTAAACAACACAATTATTTCATCATGGTATAGTAGGCATTTACNTTTCTCCGTTTTCCAGTTTCTCCGTTTTCCAGTAGTGCCAGTACTACACATTTCGGAAAAAGTGTTTCGAATAAGTTTTTTAGAGAAATTTTCCGATAAACTTATTCTCCGAAAAACAACGGTGCTCAATAATCTCTAATTAAGAAATACGCACATTTGAATTTATTTTTACTTTGCGATTCGTTAGAATACCCAAAATAAATACGTGTTTACACTAGTGTTATCCAGGATAAAGGGAAAAATGAACCCGAATAAGATACCTTGGGCTCATAACTTTTTACGGACCCTTTTTTTCTCAGCCACAGCGACCCTTATGGGATTAATTGTTCTACACCACCTGCGCCATTATCGGGTCACCCTTTATCGGGTCAAAACCCGTTATCGGGTCAAAATTTTGACTTAAAATTTTCCAGCCACACCACCTACGCACTGCGCCGTTATCGGGTCAAAAAATTCGCCATTAAAATACGTATGATTTTTTTTCTGTATTTGTTTTAACCTAATGTTTGAATTTGTTGACGTCTCGATCTTTTCTCTATTTTTCAAAATATTTTAAAGCCAAGTTTTTACATCATTTTTTTATATAAAAAAAATCAACTAAGAGTGCATAAATGTGAAATAGAGACAAAGATATATGAGACATTCTAGAAAATCACGGCTCGTGCCGTTATCGGGTCAAATTTTCATCTTGTCAAAACAAGTCAAAATTCCCTCTCGTGCCGTTATCGGGTCAAATTTTTTGGTTAAAATTTTCTAGAGAATCTGCCTACGCCCTGCGCCGTTATCGGGTCAAAATTCTTCCTCAAAATGTTGACCCGATAACGGCGGAGGTGGTGTATTAGAATTATCTCTCTATTTTTCGGTTACAGTTCGAATCATTTTAATTCGGGTAAATGCCGCTCTTTTACGGTTTTCGAGGTGATTAGAAAACATTTAGCATCCAACTATTGTTCTTTCTCAATGGCCTCCTTAAAATTAGAAAACAAAAAGTTATCATTTATTCAAATAAAATGTTTCTAAGAGAGTGATAGATATTGATTTTTTGACGCGCAAAATATTTGTTCGAAATGAAGACAAAATTTTAAAAACGGACTTCAGATGGTGTTAAGAAAAATTGAGTCTCTACGAATTGGTGGTTCTCATAATCAAATAAGAATTTTTTTGAGTTCGCTAAATCGAAAAACTAAGTTTACAGATCGATAGATCTCGAGAAACTAATAACATCAAAAAAATTTCTAAAAAAGTACATAAAAAGTACTTTTTTTTTACCTTTTAATCATTTTTGGAATTAAAACTTCTCGACGCATTAATCTTTTTCGGAAGTTTTTTTTTGTTATGGTCATAACCCACTTCTGTCCACCTAGGTGGACACATGTCTGAAACAATTTTCGGGGATAATTTACTATTTTCTCAATATTCAAATTTTGAGTATTTTTGAAGTGACATTAACAATGTATGAAACATTTTCCAGTAAAGCCCCACAAGTTGGCCAGATTTGGTCAATTCCAAATACATAAATGGTATTCTGCATGTTGGCGAGACACGTTTTCTCTGCGCATGTGTTTTCGGGTTCTTGGTTTTTTTTCTGCTTGATAGATTTTTCTGTGAGATAGATTTTTCCTGCGTTTTTCATGTATCCTTCAAATTGACGATGATTTTCACTGTCCTATCGAGTTAATTCAGAAGCAGTTTTCTCATAATTTTTAAAAGTCTTTGTCCAAAAAGCGTTGCAGCTCATTACAAAAAATGTCAGTTTTATGATTAAACATGAGAAATGCAAATTAACACGTCATAAGACAAGGCTACAAAATATCAGGATTAATAAATAAGTTAATTTTTTGGGATATTAATATTCGATCATAATTTAATCGTCGAAAGCAAGACAAACCTATAAAGTTCCATTTAAAACATCGCTCCACTGAGAATTGGAAAACCGACTTTGAGTAAAAAACATCATTTTTAAGAGATATATCCTAACAGACGGGATCGGATAATCACAGAGATAACCCGAATGTCATCACCGCTGAAATCCGTAGCAAAAAAACTATTTTACTACTTGCTTTTTAAACGTTACTTTTTTTTTCGGGGGAGTTCACATTTAAAGTGAAATAGATGTATAAACGGTCAACGGTTTTTGGTCACAAAGGCCGAGAGAAAATTGGAAAATATAGTTGGAACGGCTAAAGGGTGTCACACGGAAAACGTAAAAAAAAACTGTTACAGTCCTCGTGCTCAATTCGGCAAGCAATGCTTACTAAGCATACCCCAATTTGGCAAGGATTTTTCAATTTTTTCAATGACCTCAATTCCGCAAGTCCTCAATTCGGCAAAGATTTGAAGATGTGTCGCATAAACAGCTCGGCTTAAACTCCCTGGAGAAGTGTTTTAGTGTATTTTAAACAAATATCAAAAATATATAGTTATTAGACCTTTAAACGTTAAAAAGACAAAATTTCCTCAATTCGGCAGGTATACCGGTAAGTTTTTGTTGCCGAATTGGGGACGAGGACTGTATCTTACTTGAATTTAGACGGGTTTTTCCAAAACCGACAAAAAATGTGTTAAGTTACTTGAAGATTGTTAACTTACTTAGTGTTAACTTACTCAGTGTTAAATTACTTAGTGTTAACTTACTTAGTGTTAACTTACTTAGTGTTAACTTATTTAGTGTTAACTTACTTAGCGTTAACTAACTTAGTACTAACTAGCTAAGCGTTAACTAGTGTTAACTTACCTAGCCATGTGATGTATATTCTATTTTGGAAGAAAGCTCCAATCTATATTTTCTCATAGACTCAATGAGTCATACTTTCTGTGCTCAATTATTTGATTATGGATGTTAAGATTGGAATTAAAACTATTGAGTCGGATCGCGCAAAATCCAGTATTGAATTATTAAAGTTAACCTCACCTGATACTCTTTTATACCGCAAAAGAGTCACATTTTGCTTGTTTATGAATATTAATATATGATCGNGGGAAAAATATCCAGATTATCTCGGTATAGAAAAATGTACCACACTATTATCTAAATAAAAAAATGACTCATTGGCGCCTCGGATACACATGGCAGGTCTAGGCGTGTTGACTTGAGCTGCGAGCGGGTAAGGACTATTACATTTTGGCCCGACGGAGCAAAAATGACAAAAATGAAGTTTGGTAAGGACTATTCATAACGCCCCAGCTAAGCCATCTACCTAAGTACGTTAACAAAACTAAAGTGAAAAAGGTGTTAACTTACTTTAAGATTATTAACAAGATAGTTAACTAAGTAGAGTAGTGCGTAGGTGGGATTGCTGGAACACGTAAACAACTATTAACTTACTAGAATTTAGACGGGTATTTCGAAAACCGACAAAATAATTGTGTTATCTTACTTGAACTTTGTTAACCTAATGAGTGTTAAGTTACGTAGTGCTAAGTTACTTAGTGTTAACTTACATAGTGAAAACTTACTTAAGTAGGTGATTTATATTCTATTTTGGAAGAGAGCTCCAATCTATATTTTCTCATAGACTCAATGAGTCATACTTTCTGTGCTCAATTATTTGATTATGGATGTTAAGATTGGAATTAAAACTATTGAGTCGGATCGCGCAAAATCCAGTATTGAATTATTAAAGTTAACCTCACCTGATACTCTTTTATACCGCAAAAGAGTCACATTTTGCTTGTTTATGAATATTAATATATGATCGACATGAACAGGTAATTTTATGAGCGTAAATGATACCCTCTTTATTTAAAAATGTGTCTTTTTGGTCTGAATTTGAGGCTTAGTATTGTCAAACCCTTTTTAGTATGAAATTTGACGAATGTCACAGGTGCTTTATAAAAAAAGATGATCATTAACTATTTCGGTTTTATAAAAAAACGACTTCAGTAGAATTTTTATTTTCACAAAAATTATAGAAATATGTCAAAGTCAATGTCAAGGTTTTCTTGTAACCATTTTTGAGATAAAGTAGCCAAACTGGGCGGGTGCAACTATTTTAGAGACAGTGCAGCGCCGTCAAGCGGTTTAACATTGGCTACCAAAATTTACGGTTCTGTGTCGGGCTGTACTGTACGTTAAATGTCTGTACAGGTCCTTGATTAGAATTTAACTCGTGAATAACTGCTTTTATCAAATAAAAACGAAAAACGGAATCGAATTTTACTAAGTAAATTAGGTATTGCGTTGAAAAGCGAAAAACAGTAAATTGAATTAGAGCTCGGCTTCTCCCAATGGGCAACAAGTGTTAAGAAAATTGAATTCACCCGTTTTTGTGATAAATTTTCAATGCAAACTGACAACTAAATTAGATTTTGTTAACTAACCCGTCCCGTTCATTACGGATTGCACTCGTCAGTAAACAACAAACTGTTGTACATTTTCAAACCCGAATTGTGAACGATTGAGATTATCATTTTACATTATATTGCTTTTTTTTAATTCGAAATGTCGAAACGTTCGTTTTCTCGGTAGGAGATCTTGAAACCACTTTAGAAGGATCACTGTCTATACTGTATAGAGTATACCGTATAGTTGTCACCGTATTGTAAAAATTGTTCATAGAATAAA
>SCLG01000487.1:0-13031 GCA_004367875.1 Oikopleura albicans | reverse complement strand
AGAAAAAAGAAGAAAATTGCTCTATTCTAGAAACACGCAGCCGATTTTCATGAGACTAAACCGGTATAAGATTATGTTTAAAAAACCTTGAAAATTTATAATTTTAGACGTGCATCTCATTCATATGGACAGAAAGTTAAAGTTGAGCGCCCAAAGGTGCCCCGGTTCATGCGGAAGAATGGACATTGTAATATTCGGCAAGCGGCTCAGGATAAACGCGAAAAATATATGTCAGATTTATTCACAACATTTGTGGATTTGGATTGGATGTACAGTATTGCGCTCTTTATTGGCTTTTACGCGATTATTTGGGTAATATTTTCCTTTCTTTATTGGGTTGTTGCCTTTGTTCGCGGTGATTTAGGTATGACAGACATTTATGAGACAATGTGAATTGATCTCAATCTAGCGCTATTTGTGCAATTTTATGCAACAATTTTTAATAGGCTAGCAATCTAGGCACACAGTACTACACATAGATAATGTAAACTGCCAATTTGGTCAAGATCTGGTACTAACCTTGACCATTTTTCATGAATTACGCAAAACTCAGCTGGGAACAAAAACCTACTAAATGTAAGTAAGACATAAACATAACATTAACTGTCATGCACTCCGAGTATTCTATCAGGTTTTGGCATCACCCAAAAAAGGGGGCTGTCCTCGGCTAGCTTTTTGAGCTCTAAAATCAAAATAAGCTGGCCTCCACTGGCCCTTCGAGAAGCTCAATTTTAATGAGCTGCCCTCGCTTCAATTCAATTCGAATAACGAAATTATAGGGTGAGGTAATATAGATGCTAAGCCGGTTTTGATTCGCGAGTACGCTGAGCGAATATAAATCACCAAAAAACGGATAAGCATCTATATTACGTCGCCCTGTACACTGGATTTCATTCGAAAGTTATAAATTATAACTAAACCCCCTGCGCTGTTATCTTGCAACTATCGCATGAAAAAAATCTGCAAGATAACGGAGCCAACGGGAAAATCTGCAAGATAACGGGTGACAAGATAACAGCGCAGGGGGTGTATAACTAGTTATGCTACAAAAAATAAGCTGAAAAATAAGCTGAATTTAGGTTGTATCTAACTATTCTNAACGCTACAAAAAAGTAATATACGGTGAGTCATGTTTATGATTTACATTTTTCTCTGATAATAACGTCAGTTTTTAATGAAATTGATGAGTTTGAAAAAAGTTGTTGATTTGCTGAATTGGTGTGTAGGTAGAAATCCTACTTAACTCGATAATTAATTTTTCTTATTTAGTTTTTTTGTTTATATCAAACTGATCAATTTCATTAAAAACTAACGTTAAACACAGAGACACTGTGCGCAGCTAACCCATGTCCTCGGCAACTATGCTCGTGAATATTTTTTAAAAGTAATATACGGTGAGTCTTGTTTATGATTTATTTTTCTCTGATAATAACGTCAGTCTTTAATGAAATTGATGAGTTTGAAAAAAATTGTTGATTTGCTGAATTGGTGTGTAGGTAGAAATTCTACTTAACTCGCTAATTAATTTTTCTTATTTAGTTTTTTTTGTTTATTTCAAACTGATCAATTTCATCAAAAACTAACGTTAAACACAGAGACACTGTGCGCAGCTAACCCATGTCCGCGGCAACTATGCTCGTGAATATTTTCCGAAATGATATTTTGTATCCCTAATATGTTTGTGCTCAATGTGCGTTAACGCGACATCATAATGGAAAGGTCAAGGTATATTTTGAAAGGTATCACTTACCAGCTGGGCAATTTTTATCAACTTTGTTTCCTTTTAGATATGATTAACAAAAGTCGTTTTCTTTACAAACCTTGCTTTGAAAATGTGCGGAGTTATGCGACTGCTTTCTTGTTCTTTATTGAAACTGAAACAACAGTAGGTAAGCCGAACTGTTTAAAAAGTTTGAACTTGGACCAAAAATAAAACTACTCGAAATGGCAATTTTTTAGGTATAAAAATCAAAACCGGTGAAACCGGAACGTTTAACTGGGTAAAAAGCGTTGATGAAAAATGATAGCGTGCGACGCTGATTGGCTATCAAGATAATTAATCTTCTTATCGAGCAATTAAGTCGCAAGTTTTTTATTTGTTTAAACTCATCAATTTCATGAAAAAGTGACGTTAGAAAACTCTTCGAACTGTTTGAAGTAGAGCAGTAAATTTGGACGAGACCCCTAGTAACGAATCGAACTCCCCGAACACAGAAAATCATTTTGTAGGATACGGGCGTAGGGCGATAACAGACGAATGCCCCGAAGCGATTGTTCTGCTTGTTATCCAATGTCTTCTTGGAACTATAGTTGATGCCGTTTTAGTTGGATGTATCTTTATAAAAATTTCGAAACCAAAAAACCGAACTGATACCCTAATTTTCTCTGAAAAAGCTGTAATCGCACAACGTGATGGGAAATACTGTTTCATGTTCAGGTTTGTTTGTATTTTACATTCGTGGTTTAGTTATTGTAAAAAAAAATTGTAAAAAAATCATGACCTTAAAATTGCGTTAAGGGTACTTTCGCGACTATTTTTGGTCGTCAAAAAAACCGTTTGTGAATACTTTTGCGGCCACGAATTTGGTCGCCAATTGTTGTTCAAAACATGGTTTGGCGACCAAATGGTGTTTTAGACAAGGTTCGGCGACCATTGTTTTTCTACCTAAAACAGTGGTCGCCAAACTTTACCCAAAACGTCATTTGACGACCATTATATTGATATATCAAAATTAAAAATATACTCGTCAATTTCGAGGACTAAAAACACCCGGAGTCGACGTATGTACTATACTAGAGTTAAATGAAATTAAGAGTTGGGAATCTTCGGAATTCGCTGATTGTTCAATGCAAAATTCGAGCAAAATTCGTTCGATCTCGGCAAACTGACGAGGGGGAATTTATTCCGCTTGATCAAACAGATATTAATATTGGTTTTGATACTGGTGCAGATAAGTTGTTTCTGGTGACGCCACTTATTGTTTATCACGAAATTAACCCTAAATCACCTTTTTGGACACTGTCAGAGGCCGATATTCAAAACGAGCCTTTTGAGATTATTGTTATTCTGGAAGGTACTATTGAAAGTACTGGAATGATTTGTCAAGGAGAGCTTTAAAATTCAGAAAAAAGTTTCTTATGTGATTTGCCAAATATGGGTTGTGTCGCCATTTACTTGGCGGTTTTTCAAATCACGAAAGCAACCCTTCTTTGGCGACCCATGTACTGTTATTTTAAAAGCGAATCATTTTCAACATCCCTTTTTGTTTCTAGTTTCGGGTTTCGCACACGCCAAACCCTTTGGTTTTACTACCAATAAAAGTTTTAGTACCAAAAGAAGTTTTAGTACCAAAGGACGTTTTCGGTACCAAAAGATCGCGCGTACCCAAAGAGGCACTCCCGACAAAATTAGTTTTAAAGTAAATTTTAAAGGTTGTCTACCGTGTGTTGGAGTTTATAATTATGCGAAAACATCCTTAAAATTATATGAAGATTGTTTAAAGTCTGCCAGTCCCAACCCCGAGACACGGTATATATTAATAATGAACAAAAGTTATACGATTTCAATATATTAAATCTACGGAAAGTTAATCTTCGGTGAAAATTAATTAATTTAGAATAATAAGCTCCGTTAAAGCACGCACGTCATATTTGAATCGTGAAATACAGTGGGGATATCGATTTATGCCCATGCTTTTTCTTGACCGTCACCATTTTTCGGCTGATCATTCAATGTTCCATTCGACATATGAAGTTCGGATGCCGGTGCATTCGGCAAAAGACGCATTGGACCCAGAAGGTCGAATTCTCAGAGAAGACTTAAAAATCGGCAAAAATGGCACAAAGGCAATTACAGTGGGACACAAAAAACACTTACCAAATAGTGATAGTGTTTCAAATTGTACATCCAATTGCATATCGTCCGATACTGTCAATCTATTAACGGATCCTCCAGGAATATATCAGCAATAAATATCTAGAAAAAACACATGTCATCCCATTGCCACATCTGTAAAAATTCAAATAAAACTTTATTTTAATAAATTGATGAAATAAGTCTGTAATTGTAATGACGAAAGGTTGTCCTACTAGTACCTACTAAGGTACTAAATTATATATGTTAATTAATTTTTTTGTGCGTTCAGATTATGATTTGAATTTTATATTTTTTGTGTTTTTTAATGATTGTTTCGTTTGTTGCTGTTTTATTTTTTTGCGTACATGTGGAGGTTAACCCNGATTCCGCTTAAAGTAACAGAAAAAAGCCTGATTTCGCTTAAAGTAACACTATCCGAACTTTTTTTCGATTTAACCTACGCCCTACCTGCTTAAAGTAACAATTTTCGCTTAAAGTAACAGTTTTTTGGTTCATTTTGGTGTTACTTTAAGCAGGTAGGTGGTTTATAATACATTATATAAATGGTATTCCTACTGCGCGCTCCCTGAACAAATACTAATTTTGCGCTCTAGGGTTAACTTATGAATCATAAGTTATGATTGATAAAAATGAAACGAGAAGGTTTCTGAAGTTTGAGTAGTCTCTAAAAAAAAAGAAGACCAAAAACAAAACAAAAAATAAAAGGCGGGATGAGTACCGGTTCATGTGCCGTATCAGAACGGAAACCAATCACTCAGGTTCCGTTCGATAGCGGATTGGTACCTAGAGCCCTATAAAAAAATACAAAATAAATGCTTGAAATATTACAAGGTATGGCGATTTGGCCGAAAAAGACTCTTCGTAGCATGTTCCTGGGCGAACAAATCATGAGCCACTTTTGACGGAAACCATAAGTCTCGCGAGGGGCCAGGCACACGACCACCATGCCGTGAGGTGGCTGCACGGAGAGCTCTCCGATTTGCTCGTACTCGGCGACATTATTTTGTGGAGGCTGCCAAACTGAGAGCCACATGAGTATCAATGATTAGGGTTTTTGGATCAACTACAACATCGGTTTTCTTCTTGATATCCTCAGTTGCATATTTTGAAGTTGACGCATCATTTTTTATCTTACTTTTTCTAGTCACCAGTTTTTAAGCTTGAAACCATAAGTAATAGTGGAAGCGCTGTAAGAGGAATGTAACTTGACCCCAATTTTTGAAGCGGATTGACCAGTAAGGGTGTCAAGTTTCAATTTTGGTTAACCTTGTTGAACCATTTATATATAAATTATATATATTTTGATTCCATAGTATAGTTCATATTACCAGGGGCTCCACCGTGTATGGGGACATTATTATCAAGCCAAACCTCCAAGCCCTCATGTAATATCTCGATTCCGTATCAAAAAACGTTAAAATGTTGGGGAATTGAAATTTATCAGGACAAACTTATTATAATTTGGTTATTAATTATATTATATACATTGTATTATTTACTGTATAGAGCAGCGTTTACAATCCTTGTATCTCCGACGCGGTTGCAAATACTTCCTGACAGCATTCAATTTTTTTACTTGCGTTTGAATTGCGTTACTATTTTAAATTACATCAACATTTAGAATTAAATGTTGTCGGAAAACACAAACGTTTTGTAAATTGTTATCTTTTAAAGTACTTGGGTCCAATGTGACACAAAATTCAAGTAGTTTAGACCATTTTTTTTTTCTTAAAAAAGGATATTATTGTTTCTAGTTGAATTATTGATAAAAAATTGGGTTGTAACAGTTAAATTTAAGTTCTCGCTGTAATTCACATCCCACGTCAATCACCAGTTAAAGGTTAATACAATGGTTAATTTTAGCGAAAGCGAGTTGGCACTTTTTTTTTTGCAAAAACAGAAAATTCGAAATAAAATCAGCAAAAAGATAAGTGTGTAACTGATTGCGATTGCGGGTACAAGCCATTTATATACTTTGTTTGATTATGTAAGTGTCAACAAAGGTAATTTAGGGTATTGTTTATTGTCCAAATTTTCCAGGAATTCTACCATCTCGTAGTCATTTGTCCAGTTGCTTAATTCCTTAACTTTAATTACAGCGATTATTGTTTTGACGGTTTGTAGAAAATCCATTTTTAAACATTTAATTTTCAGGTCTTTATCATAGGATATGACGGTGACGTTAGGCGAACAATAATCCGATTGTATGCCATCTTATTTGAGTTGAAAAATATTAATATAGCAATTTTTGAAATCCAAAATGTTGATTTTGCCAATATGCCTAATTAACAAGAAATGAATCTGTGTCCAAATTATTTGTTTTAACTATCGGGGAATCTTCGGCACTGACGCTGGAACCGGAAAGGTGCAATGTTTCCATATCTTCGGTTAACCCGTCGCCAGTCTTCATTATGATAAGGAATTTTTCTGGATTTTTGTAACACTTTTTAATGGTTTCGGCTAGGAATTGGTCGTTTACCATGGTCTCATTTTTATTAATTAGTTTTTGGAGCTTGTCAGGGTCTTTGGTTCCAACGAAGTTTTTTATTTGGTTGATTGTGATCGCGTTATCACTTTCTTCAGTTTGCTAATTTTGGTCTGGATTTTTTGGTATGAGGCAAATTTGCCCACCCGGTGTCTCGTGTATGTATCCCGGAAATATTAGTTTTTGTGTGCTTTCCTTTAGTTGCTCTAGCTTCTCGGCTTTTGTACCTGTCTGCGGTAAACCGAGGTTTTTCGCCAACCCGTTCAAGTAGGTTAACTTTAGTGAATGATTTATTTTAACCTTGAAGATTCTGTACGTCTCCTGCGTATTAAATTCCGTTTTCTCTATTTTTGGTTTACTCATAGGTTCTTTCCTCAGTCACCATTAAGGTATACTTAAACGGATTAATTGCGTATCCTCCTTCAGTCACCACTAACAATGACCGCGCACAGTAGGATCTCTTCACCAATTTTTCTCAACGTGGATATAATTATATATGTCAAAAAATTATCTTGGAAAAATACAATCCAAAAGATATTTTTTTGACGGAAATTGTTCAAGGGGTAAATTACCTTGACCTTATAAAAAAACTAACTGTTACTGAGTTCATTATTCATTTAAAAAATATTGAAAATGCAAATTTTAATGTAACCGAACCCTACCTAACTCTTCTTTTGGATAAGGGGAGGGACGAAAATGACCAAAAAAAATATTGTCATTTATCAATGGCGACGAAAAAAATGTGGAGATGTCTCTCTCCTACGTCAAAAACACTAAAAAAGTCAAAAATGAAAAAAAAAATTAAAAAAAAAATATAAAAATCACGCTTACCTCATTCCATTTGCGAAGACCACAACATATCCACAATATTGATAAAGGAAAAAAACAACAACAAAAAACTTCCCTGTCAAATTGCCAAATCAAATCTTCTCTGTGAGGGGGTTAGTTGTCGTGGTTTCATATTAGACGGGCTCCATATACGGTATATGATATACCCTTAGCGTTACAGTGGTAGCGTAACATAAAGTAAACATAAACGATCTAATATAAACTAAGCATGTACACAAAACTACCCTCAGTTCCCCGCAACACGATTTTGCTCAAATAAATGATTATGACAAATCAAGAGACTCTATTCAAAACAGTGTGTACATATTGTGTCTTGATTTTAAGGCAGTTTGTGTATTTAATAAACATGATATTTCTATAGGTTGGCGACAGGGTTAGAGTCGTCGCAAAACAAATTGTTTGTTTTTTTATTTACGAATTGACCGGACGTCTGTAATGATTTTTAGTTTGTTCAAGAATTATCTTTATAATTTTAATTTTAACTTCAATTCGTTAAATTGTAGCATAAATTTGCTTCAAATAAAAACACAAACAGTTTTTACAAACTGCACAAAAATGAATTTATTTGTTAGCGCTTATATTCTTAAAACGTTAAACCCCAAACATTATAATCCCACACTTCGCCAAGAAAAATCAACTAAACATGACGTCAAATACGGGTCGGTTTTTATCAAATAGCCAACTGGCCCTTATGTGGTAAGCCCATGTATAGTGCCAAATTGATAGGTGTAAAATGTTAAAACATAATTTGACTTTATTTTGCAATTGAAGGGAAGCTAGCCTGTTTGTGGTACGATGATTTGTTTCATAATTCAGCATGTTGTTTAAATGATTAGTTGCTTAATTTTTAAACTAACTAATCCTCACATTCGAATTTGAAACTTGAAGAATTTTTCAATCTCAGAATAAACTAACAAGAACCGAAGCTTCGCGAAGACGGTCAGAAAGAGGCGTTGAGTCAAAAATAATAAACAATTTCAAGCCCTTTTCCTAAACGCAGTTTAGTATTTTTTTGAAGGAACGATTTAACATGTATTTATAATTTTTTTTTATTAATAAAGAGAATTTGATCGGAAAATGATAAGAGATTTCCTCATATCGCTGGTACTACAGTCAATTGTGGGAAATCCGCTCGATGACAGGAATGGTACGAATAAACTAAAAATTTCAGTCTAAATAATATTTAATATAAATTCACGTTTTATGATTTTTTTATTGTGGATTAAAATTCAATTGAAGACTGGAAAAAAATCAATTGAATCTTTGAAAATATTTAATTTTCTGCCTACACTACCAAATTAATGTCGTAATTTTAAAACTTCTTTATCAAAGCAAATAAGGCGATTGTTAATTAAATTAATTAAATTTGTTTTTTATGAAAATGAGAATTTTTTTGGATGTCATGGCACCGCGGTCTTTCGAATAAAACATTTTTCGTAGTAATTTTCTCCGATAAACGTTTTCGGGAGAACACGGTTCGAAAACCTTTTTCATCAAATAACGTTTTACCCGAAAATCGTTGTCCAAAAGTAGGCAATGAATTAATACAATGTCCTAATATAAGTGCGAATTAAGAGTAAGTTTTTAAAGGCGAATTCGAATTTTTTAAACCATTTTATCCGAGAAAGCGATTTTTTAAATGACGTTAATAACGTCACGTTATATTGAAATTTTCCCCAAAACCGTTATCTGGAAAAGTTCCCCAAAAACGTTTTTTCGAAAACCGCATAAAAATGCCTCCATAAAAAAGGCATGACATTGTCTGATACAAAAAAAAATCAAGAAACGGACTCTAAGAAATATTTTTTTGTTGTTTTTTTATCAATCGATTAGATCATGCCTATTTTAATAAAATCCTTCATTTCACAAAACGATCTTTATTGAGGAAGTACCGGTGAAATAAAATGTTCATATTTGAACACTAAAATCTGTTAGGAGGACTTCAGAGTATTCACTTAATTCGCAGGAAAATTCTTGTTAATTTTCACTAATCGTTCTAAAATGCCAAAGAATGTCGAAAAACTGACGATAAAAATCGCTGACAATCGGGTCTAAGGGATTTTCATGAAAAAAAATAATGCTTTCGTTTGGAAAAATATCCAATCTAGCGGAAAAAAAACGGTTTCGTAATTATTATCACAAATTTAGCCCATTTCGAATTACTAGCATTTCGGTTGATTTTAAATCTAATAGGGTGTTTTGTGCAAATTTGCTCGTTTGTCCTCCTGGGAGTTAATTAAGATTTTAATTTTATAACGTACCTTACCAAGTAATGCTCTAAAATGCGTAACGCCACTGGATCGAGCGCTAAAATCCGCGATAACTCTACAGCCACCCGAAAAACAATTTTTACGAATAAAACCGAATAAATGGAGTTGGTTAGTTGATTTTGGATTGGAATGTCATGGCGCGTTAATTTCGCAACAATTTGTAATAACGTCGGCAAACTGCTGTGATAAATTACACGCAGATATTGATGTCCGATTTAAAACCGATTTACATCGTCGGATAATAAGCACAAAACGGTCACATTATAAAGCTTCAAATGATGACGTTGACTCCGAAATTTGTCTTGTTAAGTTAGGCTGTCCAAAAAAATTACGAATATGTTTTCCTTGGGAAAACTCAGTTATCGTACATTCACGGCACCAGTCGAAATGGTAGAATCCTCAGAAGTTAGAAGGATTTCTCATAAACTAAAGGTCCGCATTAGTCGAAAGTCTATTTAATGGTAAAGTATGGCGATTATAATAATTTGGAAACCGGTCCGGTAACTGAGCAGTATGTAGGCGTTATTGTTAAAAACTGTGTGACCGAAATTCCGTTACTTTAAAATTTCATTTCACCATTCTAATGGACACCACTAAACTCTTATTTTTCACCGTTGCAGTTTTTTCCCAACCGGTTCGTTATCTTTCCAGATGCATACCTATAAGCACTGAATACCTATTAAGCACTGTGCTGCTATGTTGGAGTTTTCCATTAAGTTTCGTTATTTTGCGGGGTAGCCTATTTAATAAACGTTTTATAACATGAAAAAAAAACGGTTTGGACAGCCGAATTTAAGTTAAATGAAAAAGTCCCATATTCAACAGATGTGTATCCGATTTGTTTGGAAAAACGACCAATGAGTTTTTCGGACGATAAAATGGTCGGATGGGCAAATCGACAATTTCACTCTGTCACAGACTCGGACAAGGGCGATTTGGAGATTAACCTAAATGCCGCATCATGTCCGACAAACAGCAAGATTTCGGTTAATTCAAAAACAATCGGATGTGCCATGCGCATTGCCGGCGACGGGGAAAAAGTTTTTAGCAAAAAAGCAAAATGTGAGTCTGATGAAGGCGCTGGGTTTGAATTATGTCTAAAACTGAGTTTCGAACGACTTTTGTCTGAATAATTTTATGATAAAAATATGTAATAATTTCATTGATACAGTTACAATTAACAGGACCTGGGACATAGCCTATGTCGCATAGGCGGCCACCGGCCTGTTAACTCCTGCGTACCGTTATTAATCTCCTTCTGCTTCTCCGATAGTGCCGCCTGGTACTCCTACTTGAAAATAAACGTCATGACGTACTAACTATTATAATAAGTTTGTACAATTGAAATTTCATGAAATGATGGGGTGGATTATATGAATTCATTGGAACTACTAGACACGACCAAATTTGCGCATAATATGGGTACAATTATTGAAAAGTCACTATGATGGGTATATCGATCGAGTACAAAAACCCGAGCTGGGATAGATTTTATCGATTTGGAGCTATTAGCGCAATATATGAAATGGTGTCATGTGGCCTTGACGTGGCCGCACGAGTTAAATATTCATGTTCAAAAAAATCTAGTTCAATCAAGAGTCTAAAACAGTAAATTATTCCAAACCCTATTAAGGACTGCCATTAGTCCAAATTGTAAACGGTCGTGCTAAACTGGTCGGAATAATAACCGGCGTTTGTAAAAAAGAACTTTCTGGTTATTTTACAAAAATTGGCGACTTTTATGATTGGATTGTCGACAATGTAAAAAATCATGCATATTGGGTTGTGCCTGAAAGTTTTAGCCTTGTAACGGATCGGACCATAATGGACGACTCTTCGGTATTACCGGTTGAACTTTCGAACACATGCGTAAGTTCAATTGATGCATTCGGACCCGGTCGGTTAACAGGCGCAACCGATCAACAAGTTAACCTTCGAATGAAGTTTTTCGATGTTGTCAGTGGACACCAGGATGGTATAATATTTCATGCGTTTCCATTTGGACCGCC
Source organism: Oikopleura albicans (assembly GCA_004367875.1). Classification (NCBI taxonomy): domain Eukaryota; kingdom Metazoa; phylum Chordata; class Appendicularia; order Copelata; family Oikopleuridae; genus Oikopleura; species Oikopleura albicans. The sequence continues at coordinate 1,541 of SCLG01000487.1, read as the reverse complement.
ACATTTTGTAGAAAACGTTCGTCAGAATAAAAAAATTTTCGACAGCCATATTGCATGATACCACAATAAAGTGACCTCAAAAATTTTCATCGCTATCACGCGTGATCACGTCACTTTTATTTTTGTTCGAAAAAAATTGATTTTTCTAGAAATTTATGCAATTCTCTCGATAATCACCATAAATATTTCGCGACTTTAGTACACCCGAGGAGTCGATTTTTTTCTGTCAATCAAAAAAGTGAACCATCGGAGCACACCCAATGTATATATATTTTTATGGGGCTATTAGAGGAGAGAAAATTATACCGAGCAGGATCCAATTTACACGTCATTTGCGGGTGCCCTACCACCCATTGATATGCGAACAGCCGACTATTGGCGGTTTTTGGAAGAAAAAATTGTTGGTTCGTCTATTGAGCCACAAGAAAACTCGTGGAAATGGATTGTAGACTTTGATGGCACTTGTGTTGGCAGTTTAATTGGCAGCGATATTGTATTAACTACAGCCAGGGATCGAAATAGCAAAATCTTGTGATTACAATTTTTGTGTATAGGAAAAATTATCGCATTATTCGCGCGCTGATTGGCCAATGCGGTTTGACCTGTCTCCCAGTTGGCCAACTGGGTCAGCGAAATTGAAAGTTATCGAAAATCGTGCTCACTCGCACTTTCATTATTTAAAAATATGATTACTCTTGAAGAAAATCATGCTTAACAGTCATGCGCATATTGGGTAGCTAGCTACCCATTTTCACTTTATTTCTAAATAAAAAGAGAACGGCGTGTTATTTTTTTTTTAGAAATTTTTTTACGTTTGAGTCCGCGGACGTCCGTGGAGGACGATGGTTAAGGTTGAAATCACCCCGTAAAAGAAGAAGTACAGGGCTTCAAAATAAAATAATAATCAAAAAAATCCGATCATTATTTGTAAAATTGGGTAGCTAGCTACCCCAGATGCGCATGAATGTTATAGTAAACTCGATGCGCATGACTGTTAATCACACGTTTTTTGATCCCTAACCACAGCTATGTGTTGTGCAATGACTCAAAGTCAGTTTGTTTATGTTGGCGGATTTGCACAACGACAATCCGGACTACGAAGAATGATTCGATCAAAGAATTTCCATCCAAATTTTGATCAAGCAAAACTACAAAATGATGTATGCATTGTTTCGCTGAAAAAACTCGTACCATATGGTCCAAATATTCAAGCAATTTGTGTTCCGGAACAGTGCACGGTTCGAAATCAGAATTTCGACAAAATGAATAATTTCAATAGTATTGTAAGCGCACTCAGCGTCTTATTTCAGTCAATAAAAAATTCAGTTAAAAATGATGTACAGGGGGTGATGTCACTAAGGTCAAGTCATTTTTTTCCAAATTTAACTCTTTTTTCCCTTTTTGTTGAACCAGGACGTTCCCTTATGTCTTTTTACACTTTTTTAATCATGTATTTTTGAGCTTTTTTTGGGGCCGTCCTATTTTCAAATGGTTATAAGGTCAAGTAAGATTTTTTTGGAGTTGGGGGGGGGGGGGGGTGG
>SCLG01000486.1:73857-107132 GCA_004367875.1 Oikopleura albicans | reverse complement strand
AAAGCACTCCCATCAGAGAGTCCCCCTACGGTATATGTGTCGAAAAAGCGACCCTTATTTGGAGTCATACTATTATTGTCGAACAAACCAGGGCTCGGCAAAGCCAGGCATTTTCATTGGCTTGGCTTGGCTTTTTCCCTTTTTGAAAAATTTTGGCTTGGCTTGGCTTGGCTTTTTTCCCCTCTCGAAAAATTTTGGCTTGGCTTTTTGAATTCTCAAAAAAAATTGGCTTGGCTTGGCTTTCAAAAGCCAGTGTGCCAAATTTCCAAACCCAAGCCAAGCCAGTGTGCCAGCGTTATTTTTTGCCTGTTTTTAGTAGGTAATTTAATACTAGTTTAGAAAAATAAAACACATGAGAAACACATGAGAAACACATGAGAAACACATGAGATTAAAAGTTGAATCATTTTGAATGTAGTATTTCACAAATAAGTCTCCCCTAATTCGAGGTCGTAGATCACGTTTTTTTAAAAGAAATTTTTTTTGAAGATGGTGAAAATGGGTCGTGTTGGTCCGCCACTGTGGGACAAACGGCACACATTTTTTCGGGATAAAATCTTATTGGTCCAAATAACAGTCGTTTATTTTAGTATTGGTGGTTTTTATTTAGGTTGCACCGATTTCTCTTTTACGTTTTCGACCGCTAAATATTAACTAAATATTTTTTCATAGAAGCCAAAAGTTATATTAAAATGTCTTCTAGTTCACTACGTTTTTTTTAATTTTACGTTCAAAACTATTTAATTTTTTTCGTTACGACGTCTTAATCAAAAGTTACGTTTTCCAGTTGAGTAAAATAAGTTTCTTCAAATTAGAAACGCTAATAAAGGAAAAAGAAGTTTTTTGTGCNAAAACGCAATTTGTATTATTCAAAATAAAAAAAAGAATTCTACAAAAAACACCAACTACTCACTAGTTTAATAGTAGAACTACAAAAACTACTATACTATTATTTTATATATAAATCTGGGAATTCTCAGGTTTAAAATAAAAAAAATAATAACAAGAAAACCAAGTACACAACCCATCATATCTATACATAATTCTCTATAGTACCTAAATTTATAAATAAAACCATATAAAACCAATAAGAGTTATAAACCAAAACCAAAAATTAAAATCAAATTTTTACAAACAAAGCAAATTTGTATTCTACTAGACAAGAGCAGAAGCGCAAAACAATTTTCAGAAAAGAAAAAATAGTACCTACTGCACTAAATTCGAGAATTGAATCGATCCAATTAAGTAATCAAAAATCTACTTATACCAAACTAACGCTAAAATATTCTCAGTTTGGTTATTTTAAGTTGCGCAAAAATCTTGAAAATAAGTTTTACCAATTTTAAGTTCTTTTAAGTTTTTCAATTTTATTTTTTGGTGACTCACAATTTGTAATTAGTCAACAATCGACACCGGCTCAGAGATTGGCTAAGAGAAAATGGCGGAAAATATGGACTTTAGTTCTTACATGCAATCAGCCAAAAAAGGTAAAAAAATTATTATGCATAGAAAGACTGTAACCCGGAATCGTAAATTGACTTGTCGTAAATATTTCAATAAAAAATCGTTATATTCAGTCAAGCAAAAAAAGGAAACTAAAGGTTTTGAAATCATCCTCAATGAAAAAACTCCAATGCACACAACTAAAGACTGTAATAATGTTGAGTTATGCTACGACAAGTTCATTGCGGTTAAAGGATCAAAAATTGGCGCTGAAGGTTCGGATATTACGAAAACTCTGTTTACATTTAATTATCCAAACACACCGTATGATTACATCAAGTCGAAGTATGAGAAATTTAACCTGAACTTGGCGGATATGGAAATTGAGGAATTCACCGACAAGCAAAATAACCGACGAATCAAAAAAATCACCGCAAAAAATTTCATGGAAGTAATGGTTATCGCTTATTTTGCCGATGAACAGCTCTCCCACAGAGATCCATGGAGTAAATTAGGCATAACAGCTATTATTCGTGAATCATGCGTCCCCCTATCCAAATCTATCAAAGGACAATGGCTTATGACCCTACCAGAAGCTAAAGCACTGCAAGACGCCTACGAAAACGCATTTATGAGACTTCACGCGGCGCATAGCTCTGATTGGCGAAAAAAAATGCTTAATGAAGAAGTTTACAAAAACTTTGAAAACTTGGCTGCAGAAAAGGGTATGGCTGAGATAAAGCCAGACGTTTCCGACTTGCCGACCCATATTGACCAGTTGTTTAATATGAACAGGATTGACTGTACATGTTTTGACTCAAACTTTCCGCAACAAGAAAAAATCAAAGAATGGCGTATGGAGTCGAAAAACATTATTTACACTTGGACCCTCAATTACTTTTCCCCGAACCAACCACAGGATAAACGGCGCAACCGGTTACACCAAGGGATTGTAAATTGTGATGACCACGACAACAGATGTAGCCTCACAGTCAACGATGCGGCGCTATTAGCTCTGAAAGTAAAACATACAATTGGTAGCCGAGCTGTTAAAAGGGCCGCCACTTCGGCTGCTTCATTCCGTGACGTTCTCACAAAGCCAACCGACCAAAATGTTGATACGCATGGAGTGGTCCAAGAGGTCCACTCTCTCATGAACAAAAATATGGACAACCAAATAAAACATGCGGAGGACCGAATAAATGCGGAACAAACAACGACGGTCAAAAATGTGGTTGATGTTTTAACCAGAGCCAATAACACCACCAATGAAAACTTGGTCAAAAGCGTTAATGAACAGCGGGTGGCGCTAGCGGAACTACAAGAATCACTTTCAAGAAAAAATGATATTGCAGTAGCCGCCCTGACTAATGCAACCAACCGTTCCCTGGATTACGCAATTATTGGTGGTCAGATGGCCAATCGTAATGCGTTACAGAATGATTTTCTTTTTGACTGCTTGAAACGCCAAAAATTAACCACAGAAGATGATCGAGTGGCACTAGGGTTTGGCACATGGAACAATGAAAAACAGAAAGCCTTATCGCATGCACAAAAATTATGCGGAAAAAACGCGAACAGGCTTAATGAAAAACAACATTTGGTCGGTTTAACTGCCCACAGCATGTTCCAAGGCGGTACTGGCAATTCGATGCCGGCTCTACCCTTTCAAATCTCATGTGGTGAAAAAACAAATGGAAAACACTTTGCCGAGCCCCCTACTGATGGTGACATGTCTCTGCATATGCAAAATGCACTTAAGGAAAGCGTTGATCTTGACAAAGTTTTTTTGGCTAATTTTCCACCTCTAATGGCTAACAATTGTATTACAGACCGAAAACGGTCACATGATAATGCGGTTATATCAGCTCCTAAAGCGTATAAAAACAAAACCGGCCATATGACTCTCAGTGACACACCATTGCAAAATGTATTTTCCCGTTTTGTTCAAACCCCAAATCCGAATGTTATCGATAATTCTCAAGACACAGACCTTGACGAAATCTCAGAGTCAGAAGATGAGGAAAACAGTGACATTTTGGGGCTTGATAATAAAGAAAACACAGTTGTGCCGCATAAATATGTTGCTAACAAATGGGGCATAAAACGACTCAATGGCAAATATGACTTGAAATTAACGCCGCTTTCCAACACAATGACAGCAGAAGGTGTCACAATAACAGCTTTAATTGACATATATGATGCCGACCTTAACAGCTATAAATTAAACCCTGACGTGATTACAATTGCATTAAATGGGCCACCAAAGAATCTGTGGAAATATTTATGTTTTTTCCGACCATTTCTACTTGTAGCAGCTCTTAAGGCCATGCTTGAATGTAAAGATAAGTTTATTGATCGTCAAGAAGATCAAAATGAGCTGCTCAATTTGCTGAGACGCGCAGAAAAACAAGCTGAATTGTTAAAAAACAGTGCAAATTTCAATGACTTTCTATGCGCGGATAAAGCCAATTTTGCACGTTTTTGCCCACCAATCAGCCAGTCGATGTTTACTGAAATAACCGATCTCTTGTCTTCACTCTCCGAGCCGATTATACTTAGGAATTGGAGTCCAAAATATTTTTGGTCGTGTTTTATAAAGTTGATGGAGCAGCGAAAAAAAGGGGGTAGAACATCAAGAGTCCTTAATCTCGAACCAATTAACGAAGTCAAATCAACGTCACATAGTCTTTTAACAAATAAACCCGAAAATGCCCGCGTCTTTGGTTTGAATATGGCAGATAATAAAGGTGACGGGTTCTCAGAAGCTAATTTACCATACGGAATAAGTAATAACATTTTAATTTGCCCGAATAAACGGCGGCACAATAATTTTATCAATAAGGATAAAAAAACAACTTGGATCGGTTCAAATGAAGTTAAACTAAGTAGCATAAAAAACCCGGTAATAAGAAACGTCATGCGAAAATTCGACAAAAAAATGTCAACCAACGAGAACAACCCGCTCCGCGAAGAAACACTAGTCCAACGTCAATTCAAAGCCAAAGAACAAAAAGTCCAAATAGCATTCAATCAAGGTAATTATGCTCAAAACAGTACCCTCCCCGCTATAAAAAACGGTAATCTGAGTGTAAAAATTGGAAACAAAAAATATGAGTTTGACAAATTTGAACCAGAAACAAGTAGTAAAAATTCAAATATAAACGACGAAAAAACATATACCAACCTAATCATTTCATCTACAAATCTGAATAATCCCAGCGTTCAAATTAAAGAAATGATTCTTAACTTTCCAGAAACGTCGATTTATTGCATAAATGAACTTAATGTAGATCCCAAATGGTTAAAAGAAAAAATATACCTACCAAATAACTACCATGCCTTTTATCACAAACCAGTAAAATATACAAAAAAGGTGTTAATTATACAAAAGTTTACTCAGCAATTATTGTAAAGGAACATTTATTAGACAATTGCCACCAGAATTTTTGCAAAGGACCATTCACAAGTATTTTTTTTAAATACGAAAACTATAAGATTAGCATCAGTACTTTTTATCGACCACAACCACGTAGTCCTAAATACCAATATATGGGTATAAACCGAGAAAATGCACAATTAAGTATGCTAGATTTTTTCGACGACATCATACTTGAACAGACCCGGGTTAACGGTATAATTTGTGGAGACCTCAATGCTATATTATTAAAGCCCAGAGACTCACTCGAAAAAATTTTTGTAAAAAAGTTCACTTCTAAGATTAGCGGCTATAAAAATTTACCGAAAGGCTATACTCATCAAATGAGTGGTCAAAATCCAACGGCCATAGATATTTTTTTATTAAAAAATCAAGACAACTCACAGTACATATTTAGGAATCTACCCTGCCGCGCAACCGTCAACAACAATGGTCACCATTACTTACAGCTAGAGGTAAGTCTAAAACTTAAAAATATACCTAATAGCTCATATTATTTTCACAGACCGTCCATTGATAATAATATTGCCCTTCAGATGTCACGAGCCGTTGAGGAAGTTCTACGAAACAAGTTGGAAACACTACTTGCAGTAGACGAAAATATTCCATTCGCCAACGACGAAATTCTCGAGAGCACTCTAGATACTGTATTTAATGCCGACCTTACTATTTTTAACAATATACCATACTCTGATTTATTTGTAGATTCCCTGAACCAAATTTTTGACTTAGTATGCCCGGAAACTAAAAAAGAAATCAAAAATGAACCATTTAAGAACTATCTTCAGAAAGATACCTTGCATTTGCGATCAATAGTAACACTATGTCACTGGCAACTTTTGGAAAATCCCAGTAATACAGAATTAATCAACAAGCATAAAGAGCTGTCAACCATCTATAAACGTCTCACCCGTCGTGACATCAGATTCAACCTAACAGGTAAAAAAACATATGAAATTTTAAATCAAAACCAATTAGCAAATCTACACAAAAGGTTGAATCCAAAAAACAAAAAAAGCTTACGGGCTGGTATTAGTCATAAGATAAGCGAACACATTGAACATTTTCTTAATCTGCAGCTTAAAGGCATAGATGTTAATTTTATTGCCAAACATAATTTAGCAGTTGAAAATATCCCTGACCTTACAGAAGATAACAAATTTTGTTTTGAAAAATGCCCCTTAAATTGGTTCGGACGCAATAAAAGTGTATCAATTAAGGAGTGCATAAAAACATGTAAAATGAAGACCAGAGGACATGAATATGCGATTAATCGGGAAATTATTTCATCTTTCGATATTTCAATGATAAAATATTTCAATAACACAATTAGGCTCAACACGCTATGTGGTCATTATAATGATAAATATTTAGTTACTAAAGTGGTGCCCATTCCGAAGCCTGGCGACCCCAACAAAATCGTTAACAACCGATATTTATCCGTGCCGTCGCTGCTACAATCGATAGAAGGTAAATATGTCGCATCTTGCTTAGCCGATTTTAGTGAAAACAAAAACTTACTTAGTCCCAATCAGTTTGGGTTCCGAGCCCACCACCGGTGTTCACAGGCTGTAGCCACACTAGTACATGATATTTTTTTACCAAAAAATAAAAATAAGAAATATTTAATAGTTTGCCTCGATATGAGCAACGCCTTTGGGCGCCTTCAGCACGATACAATTTTGAAAGTACTAGAAAAAATCACAACGAAAAGTGCGTTTTTATATTTTAAATCCATGTTTCGGCAAAGAAAGGCACAATTAGTCACCAATGGTGAAAAATCCGAACTATTTGAAATCCCTAAAATCGGCTGCCCGCAGGGCGAGCCCTCGTCACCATTTTTTTTTGCATTAGTAACTGACGGGGCTCGCCATGTCATTAAAAACCCAAACGTTAAATTTGTACAATTTGCAGACGATATGAGCATATCGGTCGAAGGAAATACGTGGGACGAATGTAAGTTACAAGCCGAAGCCGCCTGCAATGCCCTGATCGAATTTATGTCTGATATCAACATGCTAGTCAACTCTAAAAAGTCAAACGCCATTATCATAGGTGAGGAAGATGTCCAAATAAAAATTGAAACTAGTATCGGGGAGATCCCAATTGTTAACGAAACAAAACTTTTAGGATTTATGCTAAATCGTAAGCTATCAATTAAAAGTCATATACAATTATTAACATCCAAGTTTGAGCTACAAAGAGCCCAGCTATACAATATAGTTAATCTAGATAATAAAATTCGCACACTACAGGTTGCCCGTTCATTACATTTTGGTAATTTCAATTACATGTTAGACATACTGCCTATATTTTCAAAGGATACATATCATAAACTACAAGCCATTATAAACGGTTCAGTTAGAAAAGTCTATAATATTCGTAACCGTGACCAAATAAGCCAAGCAGAATTGCTTGCTACTGCAATGTGGCCTTCATTACACTTTGTTCACGAAATGGCATTAGTCAACCATATTAATGAAATTGTCCTAAGCAAAAAGCCAGAATTTTTATACGAGTTAGTAACTAAAATGATTAGCTACCCCAAAAAACACATGGATTTTGAATTCCAGAATAGAAATCATTTTATTAAAGCAGGGAACAATAAATTATCTTACACATATTTTGAGGGTCGTAATGAGCGCATACCTGTATTAGATTCAAATTTTCCACCAAAACAATTAAAAACTTTTCCATACTGTGCGGCTAATACATTCAACAAATTACCTTACTATATTCGTAATTTGCTAGGCACATGTGAATTTAAAAAGCAAGTCAAAATGTTTTTTCTGTTAAAATGTCAACATAGGCTCGGTAAAAAGGATTGCTCTTATTGTAAAAATTACGAAAATCCAGATTTCAAAACCACTATAATTAATAAACTGGAGACTCTAATTAATGAAGAAACTATACGAGAAGACAATGAACGGGATAATAATCTAGTTGAAATTGGTGACGACTATATTAGCACAAAATATGATAGGGCTAGAGAGCATTTTTATCAAAACTTTCAAGATGGGGAATTTGTTATAATAGACAAACATTTTGAACTACTAGAAAAAGCTTATAAAAATGATTTTTAAGAATTGCGACCAGCTGACGGGAAAAGAGGTTATCTACTGAAAAACGCACTTGAAAAGACCACGACAATTCGAATGGATGCACCTGCCAATCTAGCAAATTTGCTATTTTTGTTACCAGTCAAAGTGCTAGTCGATATAATGGTTAACGGATCGTTTAAGTCATTACAATATTCATCCAAAGAGGGATTTTGTGTCGAGCCGTCAAAAAAAGGAGTCAAGCAGAACATACCAATTTCCTATTTTGACTTCGTAAAAACAATTTTCCACAAACGCCGCTTTATATTTTCCGGGTAATTGCAGATATACAAACTGAATATAAAGTAAAGATTTATAAAATTAATTGTAGCTACCCACATTCTTCGATTTTTGGACCGTTACGACAAAGATACTTAAACATAACACCCAAAGACCATTTCTTTTTGAATGGTGACGAAAATGGTGCACCTGCTTATGACGACACCGATCACACCAACCTTCGCCTCATGTGGTTCAGAAAAATCAAAAAATTGACAAAAACAAAACGAACCTTGGCCATGGGCGGTGAGACACAACCAAAAAAGACTAAATTGGTACACCACGCGGCCAAAAAACACGCTTCCAATGTACCCATCAACGAACCTGAAAAAATTGTTGACCCGAAGCAAGTTGTAGACCTTACATTGGATAGTTCAAATTCCCCACCAAAAACTGCTATGAAGGTACAGTCCTTAATCATTTACCATCATGTTTAAAAAAATAATAATATTATATATCGCTCATATGATGATAAAATTTTACCGGAATAACAAAACAAGTCAAATGTGAATATGCGTAAAATTAGTAAATAAAAAAAATTAATTAAAAAATTTAATTAAAAAATTGTTTTTTAGACCAAACCAAAACTGCTGGAATCATTAAATAACTTCCAAAAGTTTCAAGAAGACATGTTGAACGCTACAACCACGTCCACACCCAAAAGCTTTTTATCAATGAAACCAACCAATTTATTTCCCGCTGAAAAGTTGAAGTTGGAAAAACGAATTGAAGAGCTGGAAGCGCAGAATAAGGATCTGATGGTCAAAAATAAGGAGTTGGAATTGAAAGCTGACATATCAAAAGATACAATGGTCAAGATGAGCGAAGCTACCAGCAAATATATGGCCGCGTTCCAGGTACAACTCTCCGAGGCTGATAATGTAGCAATTTTTGTTGAAACAAGTAAATTGAGTGAAAAACTTCCCATGTCAATCATTCGAAACATTTTCGATATTATTCGTCAAAATCCCTGCCTAGTTAAAGAACTATCCGCTATTTTTTGTGCTCTTAACAATGATAAAAACCAAATGACTTTTGATGCTCTAGCGCAATTATTTTTGAGGCAAGTTTCAAACAAAATGTCCAATCCAAACGGTGACCGTGAAAACATCGGTCATTGGCTTCGTCAGGCTAAGGCTACAATTTACCATATTAAAAAATTAATGTTTAGTGTCGAAATTGGTAAAAATCTGCCCAAATGTGACACCAAACTTGGTAAAACATTGGTAGGACAGCTGGCGCTTAAGTTCACAGAATTATCGGACCACATTTTAGACGCGGGTACAAAATTATCACCTACCCTTCAATCTTTAATTACGGGAATCACAGAATTGGAAACAATACTTGAAAATTGTAAAGACTCGGACTGGGACACATCTTTTGACATGAGACAAATTTTTAAATTTAAAAACGCTACAGACATATTATTTGCGGAACTTAGCTTAATTTTTTCGCCACAAAATGCTGAACTAGAAGATATCATTACAATTAATGCTAAAATTTAGCCCAAGTACTTTGGCGTAAAACAAATCGTTGATCTATATGGTGAGGCCTTAGCCAATAATGAAGATCAGGAAAAAATCGGTGGAATTATCTTTGTTCTTAATGGCTTCAAAAATAATTTATTAAAAATACTCTACTGCCCCCCTGCTGATAATATTATCTGTACACAAACTGATGTCTGGCTTCATATCAAATATTTTTTCTCAGAAAGTTCAATTAAAAACCTCACCATGATTAGCGATCTTGACAAAAAAGACTTAACTATGCTACTTTGCAATCCAGACACTAAGGTCGAATTTGTAATCAATATTCTCAACTTAGTAGGCGTCCTAATTTCTAACATCGCTAAAAACGATTCACAATTTCTTCATGATGCTAACTTACTTACTAACTTAATTATTCGTTTACAGACTAAATTACCTGAACTAGGCCCTAAAGTCCGAATACATGAACTTAATAGTAAATTATCGGTCAATTTGACACTTCTTGCCAGTATGGCAGAAATGAAATACATACATGCAGTCATATCATTAAGCAACACCCTGTACAATTTAGACCGAATTATTGAATTATGTTAGAAATCAACTCAAAATCACTTTTGTACCTTTTCTCCTTTTTAGACAAGCTATTTCGAGATAATGCTTAATTTCGAGCAAAACAAAAATCGACGTAATAAAAAATTGCAATCTTACGTAACGATTCTCCTGCTTAGTCACCGAATGACTGCTAATCTTCAGGATATGATGACACTATTGTTGGAACGTCAAACTTGTACCAATGAGCGCGGAAATAATGGGTAAGTAACCTTGCCTTCTTTTTCCGTAATTGAGTCCAATATACCAAATTACAAAATTACAAAAAAGTTTGAAAAATATTTTTTCCTCGGCATATAAACTAAAAACTAAAAAAATAGAACGAAAAAAAGGGGTCTCACCAATTTTTATTTCAGAACAGTACCCGATTTCCAAATGGCGATTGACAATTTTGAAAAAGTCATGAATAAATGGAAAGAGTTTAATGAAGAACATGGGCCAGTTGCTAAAGTCGAAAATGTCGAGATCATTAAATTATGGATTAAAAGTCTATACACGGCTGCATCACGTTTTGTTACAATTACTACGCAAATTAGAGCCGTGCCCCGAATTGAACGACCCAAAGCTGGCCGAAGTATGTTGTTATACATATTTTTCCTGCAGGCACATGGTATAGTACTTCGAGTCCTGAATGCGCTTAATGTTTTACACACTAAGCAAAAAAATGATGAGTAGGGATAATCTATAGTCTTTTAGTTTTAGAAATAATTATTGTTATAACATGCAATTAGATTATCCCAAAATATAATCAATATTATTTTCCCCCTTATTTGTTGGTCGTATATTACTAGCACTCCAAATTATGGTCGAAAGTTGCATCAATATCCACAACCTCACAAGCACCCTTACCTTAATGCCTGACCATGATGATGTTTGGGAAGTCAAAGACCAAGTAAAAGCCAGTTCAATGTTACCAGTTACAATTTTCCCAGACGATCTCATGTCATCATCCCGAAAATTCTCACCCAGTGTATGGGTAGATAGCAAGATAATCCCCTTAACTGAGCAACTCTTCCCAACTATATCGAGTGCTATCAATGAGCATCGAAGAAACAGAGCATAAAAGCTGAGATCAAAAATATAATAGATGAAATTTTTTATAAATCATACAAGTTACAAAATTTAACTCCTCAACAACAAATTCGTGAAATTTTTATCTTTTAATATTCGGAATGTAATTTGAAGTAAACAGGAGAAAAACTTTCAAAAATAACGTTCTACTTTAACTCTTCCCAAAAGCATTCTTATATTGATCTTTGTCAAGAATATAAAACGGCCAACTCAAAAGACAAATCCAAAGCTCGTGTGTGAATCGCCAACAAATCATCAATATTTACCGCAGCATCTATTAATGTTATAAACCACAAATACCTACACAAATACCGTATGCCCATTTTTTTATATACATAAACTAGTAAACCACTTTTACATATTTTTTCTCAAAAAAAAACATTCAAAACCAAAGGGATCTGAGCCAAATTTTTATAAGGTAGATAAATGAGTCATTACGGTTTATAACATATGCCTAAATCGTACTTTGCTTTTACTGTAGCTACCACAAGATCTGTAAGTTGCAAGCGTGAATTCTACGAAATAAAACTCATAAAAATTTTATCTGTAAATAAAATTCCTTAACTACCTTAACTATCTCGAATTTGTGTTTTAATCTATTGCGCTCAATCTGGGTAAAAGCTTGTATAGAATCCATCTCACCACGAACACTGGGAAAACGCCAGCCAGTCGACCAAATGTACAAATTTTGATGTATGGATAAAAGTGCCACAATCAACTTAAAATATATAAAATATATAGCCCTTAACTCAATAACAGACGATTTTAGCTCTCGAAAATAGCGCATAATAGGCGGACACTATTTAATGACCAAATTCTATAAAAAATGCCCGGTTAATGGGTTAGCGTCTAATAATAAAAAAAATAACAGATGGTCAAGGACTATATATTTTTCTCTGAAAAACCTCATTGAATTTTTTTTACCTTATCAAACATCAAAGACCGGTTGTTCCCATATTCGTTGCACCATTTATAAATAGGTATGTAATTACCCGTAGCAAGTAATGACTTAATATTTCAAGATAATACATAAAAATAAATCTAAAATCATTTACCGTAACTGTCTCTTGACGTAAATGATCATGATTGGCCGTTCCCAGCTTATCCCCCAAAGTTGTAAAGCAGTCATAGCAAAAATTTGGATTGGAAGCACCCTAAGACATTAGAAAATGAAAAAATATGAAAAATATAAAAATAAGCTATACAGTCCCGGAACATTTACAAAACCTATGCTGATACACAGTAGCATTTTTCACTTTATGCCACTCAAAATACAATAAATAAATATAACCCTCAAAAACGAACATTCAGTAAATGGTCCGAAACTGTAGTAGTTAAAAAGTTCAAAATGAACGTAAAATAAAAACTAGGAACACACTGATTTGAAATCGCCAGGACCGCATTCAACATCATGGGCCCAAACATCTGTTTCTACTAATTCTGCTGGACGATTGTTTACAAGTATGCATACATCTTTGGAAAAAAATGCCATAACAGTATTCTGTTTTTTTTTCTTGAAACGCAATGAAACTCAGAAAAATGAGAAAAAATAAGACTTTGTTATTTATAAACAAGATGAAACAAAGCCAATCGAGAATCAGTATGCATGTTAGCGCCACCTGGGTAGTTAAAAATAAAAATAATAAAAAAAAGTAAATGAATTTTTTAATCATTTTGAAAAAAAGTAAGATTTGAATGTGAATATGGCGATTTCTAAATTTCAAAATTAATATGCCTCAATCTAATTTATTTAACGAAACAGATAGTGTTTAAAAGGTTGATAGAATAGTCGCATTTGCATCAATTTTTTCCTCCAAAACAAGATCCATGCCATCAAAAGTCTCAACTGGTAGCCACACCTCTTCGCAATCATGGAGAATAGTTTGATATACCACGCTCACGACTGTAATACGAGTTTTTTTTGAACGTGTATGAAAAATTAAAAACAAAAAAGTCAAAAAAATTTTTTAAAAAAAAACTATCGACTTTGAAACTCGGCCTAAAGTCTCGGAAAGAACATAGAAAATACAGTCCTCTAGCTCAGCTTTGACACTACAAAAATAAATTTTATTACAAATTAACAATCTTAGTTTTATCCCAGCAATAGAACCAATAATTTTTTCCGAAATCAAAATATTAAGAACCTTTTTGGGACCATAAATATCATAAATATAACTTACGTCTCCTCGTCGGTATCAGTCCAAATTGGTATATGACTATTAATCAGCTCCCAGTTTAACCGCTGCGTACCGATAGCAAATTTCTTTACTATGAATTCATGGGTTGGATCGGTGAAGCCTTGTGAAATCAAAAAAGTAGAAAAATTGGTGCCACCGCCAATCATTGTACCATCTGTTGACCTACGACGATCGCACAAAATGCTGCGATTTTTTGCACAAACCATCGGGTGGCGATCAGTTGAGGTGCCGCATTCAAGTCCAAGCGCCCATAGTCGGAACAACCCCGCCAAACCATCCTCATTTTGAGGCACTAGTTTTGGTGGAACCAACATTGTTAGGGGCTGAGGACCAATCATTTGACGATAAATATCATCATTCAAAGCCCAAGCTCGAAAAATTGGAATAGCCTAAAAAAAATTTTTTACAAGAATTGACCTATATAAAAAAAACTAATACATGACTTGACCTTATAACCATACCATTAAGTATAACGTTAAAATTAAAAACTTACTTGAGCATTAATAGGACAGGTGGCTTGCGAGCACACCATGCACGGGAAATTTAATCCAAATTTCGCCTCCCCGTTGAATTCCAAATGTTTGAAAAATCGTTTTTGTTGGCCGATTTGATACCAATATGGACGGTTCACATGTACCACTCCCATGACGTCCATTGGCGAGCACTAAAAATTAATATATACACTCCGTATGTTGCTAATTTCCTTCTGAAAATTTACGACTGAAAAATGTAAACTCATTATTACCTGAGTTAAACCCAAATTGCTCATTAGTGACCACGCTTCAAAACTGTGATCAGTCAGCTCTCGTGAAAATCGGCTCATGGCTGCGTCCACCCGTTTCGCTTCATCTTAACATAATAATTTAATAAAAAATATAAACGATACACCAAAAATAATAAACTGAAAATCCAAAAAAAAACTTTTTCTTAGAAAACCTGACAATATGAAAGAAAAAACGAAACACAAAAATTAATACAACCCCCTATATAAAATGATTCAACTTACGGTAAACTGTAGTTAAGCGATTTTTTTCATGGCTGCAAATTTCACTGCGATCTTTGGCCAAAGTTGTTGCCATTTCAACCAGCGCATGAGCCTTCTTTAAAAGTTCGGCAGGCTCAACCGAAAAAGGCTTCAAACCAGCCTCCTTCCATACTTGTGTGGTCACCCGACATGAAGGATCTTTCGCGGCAACAGACAAATACTGTGCCAAAGCCATCTTGATAATTTTTAACTCCTCGAACAAATCATCGGACAAGTCATTATAATTAATCACGTAGGCGGTAGCATTGGCATTGAAAGTTGGACAAAGGTCAACCTGGCGGAATATTGCTTCCACCATCATGCGTGATACTATAAAAAATGAGTAAAAATAAAATTACAAAACAGTTTTAACAAAAATTATATGAATTACAAAAATCATAAAATTAAAAAAAAACCGCGCTTTCAGCATATGGAAGTTGTAACGACTTAAAATTGAACAATTTGCATAAAAAAAAAGCAAAATAAAGAAATTTTTACTTACAAGGTGACCAGGTGTACCGGGTGTTATGGCTTCCTTTTCCAAATTGGATATGGAAATAACTACCGGCATTTTCAAGGTTGGTATCGGCCAAATAACAGCGTCGGCTGGCGCTATTCCACCTAGATTTATAGGATACCGCATGCCCCTTTGTCACGATATTCTGCTGAACATCGACAAAAAAATCAATCAAAAACAACGCGCCGGTAACAGCGGAATTTAAGATAAAATCTTCTTGCGCCACATCCGTATCCGTTCGTCCCAATGCAGCATTGTCAAAACTATAAAATATAAAGTTATAAAAGCTTTACAATGATGTTTTATTTCCTAAAAGTCATTAAACAATCTTAGTTTTCTTAACCATGACCAATATCACAATTGGCTGTTCGTCGAAGGCATGGTTTGCACTTTATGTTTCCACAACTGTATCCACTCTTTTTATTCAATAAGTACCCAGAACCACGGCGACAGAAAGCATGGGTACCAACAAAAACGCTACAAATAAAAAGTTGTTATAACGTAGAGGTCCGATTCATAAAAATCACTAAAAGAAACAAACAAAAAAAACGTTACTAATTTTTAGTAACGTTATTCAAAAAATAAGAATAAGGATTGTCGCCTGTCATTGAAAGATTTATGAAAATTATTAATTAGAAAAAATCCTTCTCGATTAATTACTAATAAGATAAAATTTAGTAGAACAAATTACAATTGCTTACCGTTGAGCCCGAGCAACTTTTATATCAAACGGCTGACCCGAAGCAAATAAAAAATGCATCGTTCGGCGTTTCATCATATCGTTTGTCTCCAAGAACCAATAATCCGCCTGGAAAATAAAGTTGTAAAATATACAATAAGAAAATTTTTAATATCGCAATTTTACAAAAAAATCTATATATTATACTTACAGGGGTTAAGCTCGGTAAGTCGCCCAAATTATCTACAAGACTTCCAGGAACGATTCCTTGCTTGTGCATTTGCAGACGAATTTGAAAAGGAATAATGTCGGAAAAATACTGATAATCGGATCGATCACCTTGCTCGAAGGTCACACCTGTCACTTGTTGGATTTCAGATGAGTCAACCCGTAGAAAAGGCGGTAGAATTTCGTTAAACTTAAAATTAAAATTTACAAATAAAACAAATACCGGTTACTAATTTTATAGAACAAAAATAAAGTTGTAATATACACAGGGTGCGCTATTATGTTCCCCACAAAGTATCTAGAATAACAATAAAAACAAAATACAAAATGACTCGTTAGGGAGATAATGAAACACAACAGTACAAAGCTTCTAGATATAAGGAAAAATAATTTCTCAAAAAGTATGAGACACGACAGTGTGCGCAACAAGTGAAACATAACTGTAAACAAAGTAGCAAGCACACCCTGTGTAATTTAATTATATTATATGAATTCTATCTTACCCCTTTGCGAATGAATTCCACCAATTCCGCTCGACTACAATGCAATGCCGCTTGCAAATGATCCAGGGATAAATCAGTCTTATAGACAGACTTTTGGATTGGTGTGGGCTATATACCAGGTTAACAAAATGATGAATGAAATATAAAGAGCGTATGAGAAATACAATTCGAAAAAATTTTTTTCACAAAAATTTTCAAAAATTTTCAAAAAAAACTTTCCAAAAAAAAAACTTTCAAAGAAAGCTCTCAAAATAAAAAAAACCTTTCAAAAAAAAGCGTTCAACAAACTTTCAACAAAAAATTGAAAAATAACCTTCAAAAAAAACTTCCAGGAAAAAACTTTCAAAAAAAAACTTTCAAAAAAAAAGCTTTCAAAAAAAAACTTTCAAAAAAAAAACTCTCAAAAAAAACTTTAAAAACTATATATGCCGCTATCATGCACCTTTATATTTAATATTATTTAACACCTGGAGCTTGGCGTCGAAATATTGACCCAAATAAAAATCAGCCACAAATAGAAACGAGTTGGTTGAAGCAGTTGCCTGCGTCAGCTAATAAAAATCAAATTGGCACAAATTTTTAGAAATTGTCAGGACCCTTATAGCGCAGGCGCATACACATTCGAGTGGGGATCATAAGGTCTAGTGTTCAATCCCTCCCCGAATGCCAAATATAAAATGAACAAAGTTAACACTGAGTTTAGAAAAATGGTTATACGCCTGCGCTATAATTATCCTTTTGCTATATTTATTTTACTCACATGTTTTACGGCATCCCAATCTTGAAAACTTAAGAACTTCAGATTGGCTAATTTCAAAAGTCCAAGGGCATCGGTGCACATCACGGTATATTGCTGATATTCGGGCACGTTTTGAGCTGAGCACGACCGACAAATTAGAGTGGTCATCAGACCCAAATCTTGTACCATACGGATAATTCCCTAATTATAATGTAGATAACCACACAAAAACTGTACAAAATTGTAAGAAAATTGATGAACAAACTACCAATAAGCGCATTTATTTAAGAATTTTCATAAAAACTTTTTTTTGTCATCGAAACATTTGGTCAAAGTATAGTATATACTTAGAATATTTGCAACTTTCTATTTACCTTCACATCGTGCGCGTTAATCTTTTGCAGTGAATCATAAAAAAGCATTGATGCACAATCACTGACCAAAACTGACGACCACAAAGGGTGTGCAGCAGATACAAATTTAACTGCCAGCATTCTCACTTCCATTAAACTTAGCTTTTTATTCGGGGCATAAAATCCATCCCGATACGGATTGAAAAATTTCGCAGCATCTCTTAAACTTGAAAATACAACCATGCTCTACCAAGCGAAATTTCGTTATGAACGATATTTTTTTATAAAATCAACAAGACCTGATGTTATTCTAGAAAAATTTTTATTGTTTGCACAAACTGTGAATATCAGTCAAAAACAACAAATATTGTAATGAACAAAATAGGCAGTTGATGTATAAATATTGAAGTCTCATAGCTATTGATAAATCCAGTATCGTCATGAATTATCGGAATGATGACTGAGCTTGTTCAATCTCGATCAAAGGGTCGCCACCAGTAGCTGCAGGGGTCTCAAGTTTTTTGCTAAAAATAATTTTTCAATTATTTAAAATTAACACAATTTTCAGCCCTTTAAATAGACACTATTATAAATAATTCTCGGAGTATCGACGGTATCTATTTTTTTCGAAACATCAATATTATAAAAGTGATCTCTACTTTTACAGAACTACACATTAGAACAGACATACCCTAGTAATTCCAATCGGTTTAATCGTGCTGTGAAAGTCTGATCCTGACGGGTGATTTGATATGAATTCTTCAAAACAGCGTCAATCAACCTAAAAAAAAGAATATATAATTCAGCACAATCACTTTTTAACAAAAATTAAGTCTTAAACAAGGAAAACCGATTTATATACTCACTTTAACTGTTTTGCCTCCAAAACGCTAATCATAGTATTCTCGGAAACATGTGACATGGAAGCAGCAGTAATTTGATGAGAAAGTTTTTCTTCCAAACGGGTTTGTTCTGCTGAAAGGTCCCCTTGCTGTTTATAAATTTCTGCGACTAAAAAGTACATATATAAACAAATAAGAAGTAATATTTATGACAAAATTAACAAAAATTGGAATAATAACTTTTACTTACCATTTTTTTCCATTTCATTATTCGCAAATTCAAGCTGTGACTCCAGAACTGCCAAAGAACTTTGCTGGTTTTCTTGATAGCCTTCCAACGCCTAAAATAAAAAAATGGATGAATAGGGCTGTATTACTATTTTTTTCCATATTTGACTCCGACAAAGAAAATGACGAAAATACATGAAAAAAACCGGTATAAAAATTTATATGGAAAAAACGGTATAAAACCGGTATAAGTGGAATAAAAATATGTTATGCTCTTACTCTACGCATGTTGTGTTGTATAGCATCTGCTCGTAAATCACAAACATCTTCCATTTGTGACAAATTCTTTAGCTGCTTCTCAAGTAGACCGAAACTTTCCAAATTACGGGCGTGATAAGCATCGACTTATATTAAAAAATAAAAAAGTTCATAAAAGAAAAAGTTTAGAAAATGAGGCACTATGTTTACAAGACAAAAGGATTATTATAAAATTTTTACAAAGTTCAAACACCATCTTACCGGTTGTCTGAATTGATAACAGTGTCGCTTCTAATTTCTTACGATGATCGGCATAATTTTCCACGATCTCTGTCATCTTTGACCGCATATCTAATACATATGGTTAAGAAAGAAACTAATTTGAGCGGTAATTGAATCTATGGGTAAATTATATAGCACACCTTCTTGGTGTTTCGAAAATTGCTGATCTAGCATATGACACATATCACGTAGTTGTGAGAGCTCGCTTTTGCAAACAATATGACCAGGATTCTCCGACATTTGCCTTGTAAAACTGAATATTAAAACACAAAATACTTATTCAAATAAAGGTGTAAATCTAGAATATGAACAGGTTGCGTGAGAAATAATGAAGTAATCGGCACCAAAACTATTAAACTAGTTCGTCTTCAAATGGCGGGTCGTTTAACAGGAAAGTGTTTTTGCGTAGAACTATAATCGGATATAAAAAGTATAATTGCTTATTTTCAAAAAAATAATAAAGACTGTAAAATATAACCGATTCCTAGTAGGTACCGCATGAAACCGTTCATATGAATGAAAGCCAGGGACAAGTGCATTTGACTAAATAGAACGAGTATTAATAAAGTAGTTACCAAATATAGCATATACAGTCGTTAACCCTATAAATGCGCTCTATAATGCGAATCTTGGGTTCTCCAACAAAAAATGTGTCTGATAAATGCGGAAGACGGAGTTGCCAAAAACAAGTTAGGATAAGTTCGATAAATTAGCGTCTAGGAATGATTAAGAACTGTATTTCAATATGTTTTTTATGCATATTTTTAACTTACTTAGTATAAATAAGCTCGGTAGTCAGTAACTTGCTGCATAATAAGATATTGCAATGATAAAAGATAACATCATAACAATGCTGCAATTGACGCAAAATTGGTAATTTCTTAAAGGTGGTAAAAATACGCCATAAAAGATCAGGTAAAAAAGGCAATTCGAAAGTTTGAATATCATGAGATTGAAATAAAATTGTCCAAATGTGGCCAGTGGGTATAAAAGTAGTTGATACGTTCATAGAACGTAACTGTTGAGATAATGAAACATTAGCCAGCAACAAGCCCTCTAAAAAAGTTGTAAGGAAAAATTGTAAAGAAGAAGGAATTTAATGCTCATTTCTACCACATTATTTTTTACTCAAAATCAACTAGGTCGTGTAACCAGAAGGCGAACTCCACTACGGACTGGGCTTAACATTTACAAATTTAAAATAAAGTATTAGAAAATTCACAAAAATTCTAAAAGCAAAACTCAATGCCTACAAACTACGCTAAAAACCCTAACCTTCATTACTAATCTTTTCCAAGTATTTGCGACGTTGACGGTTGTTAGGGAGGTTATCTATTGTGCGTTGTAGAACATGTGGCTTGGCACGCATATTGTTATAGAGGTTGCGTACGTTAATCAGCCGATTATTGTGTTCCATTGCTATGGTTATATAATAAGAAAGGCGAATTACTAAAAAATCGGTATCTTCATCTATTTACCTAATGTTGGCGTGATTTTAGCAGTTGCCAAACCTTCCATACTATAAATTAAAAAAAATTATTATCTCCACCACGCCTTGTAAGAGTTAAATAGATATTAATATATCCATTTGGCAAGCAATATAATATACACAGTATGTCCATTTTGGTGAACAAGTTCTTTGTGGAATAAGCTGCATTTAATAAGCGTAAACTCGCAAAAGGCCCCGAATAATTTTGCACAAATATAGGTAGGTATCTGAGTTCGCTAAATTCCATATGATCCCAAACTTGTGAAAAAATGGATGTCAAGCAATAATGGTCATTATTATCATAACCAATAATTTGAACAGTCAATAATGCTCGCTCATGTTGAATTCTCTGGGCTATGTGACTATTCACTAGCAATTTTATTCTCTGGGAAATCTTAAAATGGATTCGTAAAATATAGATATACAAAAGGTTTAAAAACCCAGGAAAAAACATATCTTGTCAACGTGTCGGCCAAAATTATAAAATGGCAAAACTAGATTAAGATTAATGTACAAAAAAAGAGTGCAAAAAGTACTCTGGCAGTTAGACGGTTTTAGCGTTTTAAGGACGCTGATTGGTGTATTACACTAGCGTGGGTTTAGTGAGCACGTGGGAGGCGGTTTTGCAATTACGAGCGGGTGGTCGTTGGAAGAAGTTAGAAGAAGTCGAGGTTCAAAGATAAAGATTAAAGATTTAAAAAAAAGAAAAAAGATAAAGATTTATTTAAAAAAAAAGATGACGGAGAAAGAAAAACTTTTTTATGCGTGTTATTATTATTAATTAATTATTTAATTAAGGTTGAACGTTTTGAGGTGAGAGTCGATTCGTTTAACCACATTTAGTATTTTAGAAGTATTATTATTTGCCCCTTATAATCAAACACTTATTAACTAAAATTGAGTTGCTAAAAGGTAATTGTAAAAATTATAGTAAATAATCATCAGTTACTTTTAGTTGTTTTTAGGGCAAGATTTTAGGCTACTGTATATATTAACTCTTAGTAGAATTGAACAATTAACATAGAGTTAACTGCCTTTCTTGCCTTGTTTATTTCTTGTTATGCTGCCCTGTATTGGGACACAATAAATTCTATCAAAAAAAAAACGGCACTTAATAGACCGTTTGCCTTTAAGAGCCATTTTGTCATAAAACAAATATATTTTGTTTATATTTTTTTTAATTTAAGAGTGGTTAATCGAAAAGACGCGACACTTAAGAAGAAGAGAGCACTGAAGAGGGCGGCACTACATAAAGCGAGGACTATATCTCAATAACTGTTTTTATGAAAAAAATGTTAAAATAATTGAATTGTGTTAAGATAATTGGGTAAGGCATTTGGTTAGATAGTTGGAAGTCGCGATACGTTTTGATCCAACTCAAAAATGGTGGTTCTTTAAACGGGGAGGACAAACGTCCGGGGTCCTGTTTGGAGGTTAACCGCAAAAATATAATTACAGTTTTCTCGAAAATAATTCGTAATAATTATGGAAAAGCACTGTTCCTCAACCTTGCTAAGTTCGTAACAATTAAGGTTGCCACATGTAAAGCTATTGTTTGATTCAAATCCTATTACACGTGTAAACGCATTTTTTGCATTGGAATTCTCAAAATCAGCCAAAATGTACCGTTCCATCGTTTCCATCTTAATTTCTTTGATCATGCCGCGTAACTTGAAAATTGCTTCCATCAGAATATTGATATTTGCGTCAAAAATATTTGCGTAACAATAGAGAAGCTCGTAATGACGCTTCTCGCCCGTTGCAAATAACAGAGTTTCAAACAAATTGGAAGCTTAGTGAAAAGTCAAAAATTCCGCTTAAACGTGTCGTAAAAACTTGAATCAATAAGTACCGTGTTTTTTCGGAGAAAAAATTATTGGGAGAAAAAGTTTTTTGCAGAAAAAAATTTTTGGAGAAAAAATTTTTTGAAGAACAAATTTTCGGAGAAAACATTTTTTGAAGAACAAATTTTTGGAGAAAACATTTTTTGAAGAACAAATTTTTGGAGAAAACATTTTTTGGAGGAAAAGTGTTATTGGAGAACAAATTTTTGGATAAAACATTTTTTCCAGGAAAAGTGTTATTGGAGAAAAAAATTTTTGGAAAAAAAATTTTTAGAGTAAACATTTTTTGGAGAAAAGTGTTTTTGGGGAAAATTTTTTCCCTAAAAATAAGTTTCTGGGAAAAAAACGTAAAAAAATTATTGTGGTAAAACAAAAATTTTATTGTGGTAAAACAAACATTTTATTGTGGTAAAACAAACATTTTATTGTGGTATAACAAAAATTTTTTGTGCAATTATTCCCAAATAGATTTTTAAATCAAAAATCGATTTGAGAAAAATTACAAAAAAAAAAAATTCATTATGAAATTTCATCGAGTCAATCAATCATATTTTCAATCATATTTTCTGTGTAAAAGTCCGTTTACCGGGACTTTTTCAGTTTTTCAGAACCGATTGCGTAAAAACGAAAAAAAAAATATTTGACTCCGTCCCGTTTGTGGCAAATTTCTCATATCCGATGGGCAGTCGAGCGAATCCTTTGGCTCTTCTTGCCTTTGGGAAAAATTGAACATCACGAGGGTCAAAATTGTTACATATATCGTGAAATCCAAGATTATTTATTTGATCAATCAGATCAGAAATGTGGCCTAACAAAGAATATTTCCCCTTTTTCGTACTTTCATAATCATCCCATAGCATGCCCTTTTCGGCCCAATCCAACCACTTCCTCTGCGATCCTGCATAATTTTTTCTGACATCATAAATTTCTTCAAAAGTTAAATTCAGACCGGGTAATGCTTTATTATTCAATAAAAAGTCGGAATTTCCGGTCATTGGACGGCAAATTGGCGCCCTTGATTTGGCGAAAGTAAGCACTGTAAGAAGCAAAAACGTCGGAAATAATGAAATGAGATGCGAATATAATTTTGCCAGAACGTACGTAGTTAGGGATTCAAAATGTCCTTATAAGTTTATAAGGAGTATTAAACGTGTGATACACAGGGTGCGCCGTTATAATTCACAAAAAAATTCGAAAAATAGTGAAACATAACAGCACGGACGGGAAAAAGTGAAACGTAACGAGGTGAAACATAACTGCGCACCCTGTGTAGTAAAAATTTAATTAACATTCACCCCGTGCGCAGTTATCGAGCGTCCAGTTATCGGGCGGGTTGGCGCGCTCATTTTGTTCTCGGGCAGTTTTTTTTTCCTCAATAATTTTCACTTTTCCGCCTACGTACTGCGCAGTTATCGGGTACCCTGAGTAGTATATGTTCAAGATGATAATTTTGGACTCTTTTTTGTTTATTTTTAATTTGAGTCTACTGCAAGGTTTAAGCTAAAAACCGCACACCGGGATTTTAAAATTAAAAAAGGTGGTCACTCAGTGCAAGCTTTTTTTACGTTTTTCAAATACACCACCTACCTGCTCAAAGTAACGCTGCTTAAAGTAACACTTTTCGCTTAAAGTAACTATTTTTTTGGGAATAGTGGTAAGTTTTCAACCCACGCACTACCTACTTAAAGTAACAGGTCCGATTAACGTAGTTAAAAAAACAATTTTTTACGGTTGAAAAGAGCGCCCTTAAAAATCTATGAGCCCCTTATTGTTGGGAAAACTATTACCAACGGTCTGCACGAATTTCTCTGAAATGCTCAAAGTTATGGGCAAGCGATGGAATCGTGTTTAATCGATATTTTATATAAAACAATTGGAGAAGAAAATTAAGTTAATTTAGTATCTCCTCGTTCCCCTTTGGAGTTGAGCATTTTGAAACCCACCGGTGTTTTCATCGCAAACTTCGTTTCGTTTTCTGACCACTTATTAAGCGACAATACATTTTCCAAACTGGTCAAGTCATCCCTTTTTTCATCATAAAACTTTTTTGTTTTTATTTTCGTCAATCGAGCAGTTCCAATTTCCACCATGCGTTGAACTTTGAATAAAATTGGCGTAATTAAAAATATAATAACGCCAAAAATAAAACACGTTGTTTGTATGCCATGAACTTTCAACATATATGTTCGAACAGGCTCCCAGCGCTCGTCTCTTGTCAGAAATAAAATTGTCTTTGAGGGGTTAATCGATACTTAGAGTCCCACATGAATTCCAGAAATTTTTTTTGTACTTTTCAGAAAGTTGGGGCGTTATGAAACAAAAACATATTCTGGAAACTCACATACACCACCTACCTGTTTAAAGTAATAGTCATTTTTTTCAGCCTACGCACCACCTGCTTGAAGTACCAGTTCTACTTAAAATAACAGTTTTTTGTTACATTTTTGGGTTTCCATTGAACATGTAGGCGGAACTGTTATTCTAAGCAGGTAGGGCGTAGGCGGAAAAAATGACTCCTGCTTTAA
Source organism: Oikopleura albicans (assembly GCA_004367875.1). Classification (NCBI taxonomy): domain Eukaryota; kingdom Metazoa; phylum Chordata; class Appendicularia; order Copelata; family Oikopleuridae; genus Oikopleura; species Oikopleura albicans. Next base: position 81,997 of record SCLG01000486.1, on the reverse strand, counting down.
GCAGATAGGTGGTTTATACAATGTTGAACACGTTTTGGAACTAGAGAGCATTTTTGGCCTTTCAGAGTTAATAAATGCTCTCTAGCGGCTTAAACTGTGCTTTATGTTATTTATGTACACAGGGTGCGCCGTTATGTTTCACAAAAAAATTCGGAAAAAAGTGAAACATAATGGCCCGAGCGGGAAAAAGTGAAACATAACGACGTAGATCGTAGGCGAATTGGTCCTACGGGGATTTCTCTAGAATCTAGAGTCTAGATTGTTTCAAATTTCTGTATACCTTCCATATTTCGAGTAGGCGCTACAATCGAGCGCTAAAATATTTAAAATTGATTTGAAAACAGAGAAAAAATGGCAAAAAAAATACATTCGAGATCAAATGTGGCGTAAAGAATACATAATGTATAATTTAACGTGATAAAAATCGTGATTAATTACAACAAAATTTCCTTGAAGTAAGTTAATTTTATAGTTTCCTGATGAATGGTACACCTCCTGTGCTGTTATCTTTCAACACCAAATAAGAGAAAATGTAAGATAATGGAAAATTGTAAGATACCGGCCCGGCCGCCGGGCCCCGGCGTAGACCTTAACATTTAAAGATATGTATTCTAGAAAAAAATTTATACAAAAAAAGTAAAAATAACGGCGCAAAGGGTGTATGAAATTCATTTTTCTTGGACTTTTTTTAATTAACAACTAAAATGAGTAGAATACTACCAGGGTCCAGTTATATCGATATAAAAAATAATTATTTGCTCCTCAGGTGAAACATAAGGGCGCAGGGCGTAGGCGCATTAGCTGGAAAAATTTTCCAAAAAAAAAGTGAAACATAACGGCACGAGCGGGGACAAGTGAAACATAACGGGGTGAAACATAACGGCGCACCCTGTGTAATAATTTTTTTCTTCTGANAGGGAAAAAATCATGTAAATATAATCTTGCGGTTTTTCTAAAACTACGAGTGTAGTAAAAATACAAGTGTAGTAAATACAAGTGTAGGCAAAATACAAGTGTAGTAATTTGTTATTAACCCAAACAAAAATATAATAAACGAACCAAATAACATTTCGAGCATACCCAAACAAACAATTATTACATAATTTTTTGGCCCAGCCGGTTTTTTATTTACATGAAACGAACTTCTTCTGCCGCAAATAATTTTGAAACATTTTACATTTTCACTACTTTTTTAAGTGCAACTGAGCGGAGGTAAAATAAGATGAAGAAAAAGCGAACAGTTCATAAGTTATTCATAAGTTATTCATAAGTTATGATTCATAACACCCCAGAAAATACAGAGTGAGCTTTTTGACTAAAAAAAATAATTTTATCTAAATGTTTCAAAAGTTCCTTTCGTACTCAATAATGGAAGAAAATGTTAAGAATCCGGACGAAAAAATCTTAATAATTGTAAACACGGTTTTGATTGTCCACAATGCAGTTGGTGAAAATCCTTGTAAAAATTTCGTCCTGCCAAAATGCAAATCTTTCAGGGGGACCTCAAAAATTTCGATCCAAATTTTGGCATTATTCAGGCATAGTTGGATTGATGCCTCAATTAAAAGATATTTTCTTTTCGATAAATTCAACATTTCAGTGGAGCCAAAATATTCCTGGACAACTGCTCTGTCATATCTTGACAGTGATTCATATTTGGGCATGTTTAGTTTTATCGGTTCAATTTGAAAAGTGTAAAATATTTTCCAAATGAGTTTTGAAATAAATGACGGGATAATTAAATTCCAAAGCGCTCCGCGGTTAGTCGGCCTCGAGAGTTTATTTTGATCGTCTTCTTCGGCTTCTGTGGGATAAAACTTCCACTTATTTTTAAGTCTTATCATCTTAAGGACGGGTCAGTACAACTGTTAACGAATACAACTGGAGACCACAAAATAACATTTTCATAGTTTTTTTTTTGTTTATAAATTGATTCATCCCTGTTTGCAGTTCTTAGGCACGTCAGTTTTGTTTTTGAGAAAATGTTATTTGAAAAAAATAACAGGAAAATTTGCTGCAAAACGTTTTCTGAAAAAGCCCCTAAAAACGTTTTCCGGAAAATTTCCCAAACAACGTTTTATTTAAAATTCCCCATTAAACGTTTTCTGGATAATTTCCCGAAAAACCTAGTTTTGAACTATAAGCAAGTTCACTAGACAGCATTTTCCCGGAGTTTGTAAACAAAGGTACTGACCCGTCCTTAACCGTTGCTTTTTGTTGTCGATTAGCAATTTCAATTTCTTCCAGGACCAACCATAAAAAGCCAAAAACAACAAAGATAACCGACGCAAGTATTTCGGGACACTTTCGTTTCGTAAACCACTTTACAACCCGATTTTTAAATTCTCTATTTGGAGCAACGAAGGCTGCAAACGATTGAAAAATGCATAACTGGATTGATTTATGAAAAATGCCGTTAACCGCAGGGAAATACGGCAACCTAACTAACCAGCGTGCATTTTTAACCGTTTCTGAGATTATTGGGCCGAAAATTAAAGTTCCAACCATCGCCCATGCTAAGGCAACTGAATGCAGCGATTCCGTTTGCACCATGTTCGACACTGTTCGGGGTCAAATTGCGATAAAAAAGTTTTTACGCTGGCGCTCTATTTTTTCCAAAACACCGCACCCGGTGTATTCAAAACTCCAATCAAAAGATTACTCCAGAAATATTTACCCATTTTTTTTTTGTTCATTCTAGAGAATATTTTCTAAAATGACCTAGAAGTTAACCCACACTGCGCCAGTCCAATCCAATACCAAATCAATTAATGGATAGGCGAGTTTGAGAAGCAAAAATATATGGACATCCCAAATTTTAAACGATTCGAACGCACTCGGCATAAATTCTTCGCGATAAAATAGCTCTGACTTTTCTTAAAAAGATTTTTAGAAAAGGTTTTAAAATTATTTTTAAAATTACTTACAGTTAGCAACTTGCTACTCAGCGTTTTTCATGAATTTCCGCTGATTTTTTCCATATTTTCTAGATAGCAAATCTCGATATTTTTTCCGCACGTCAATAACTTGAATATCGTCATCTAGAAAATGCGGGAAAAAAGATGGCGGAAATTCATGTAAAACGCCGAGTAATAGCAAGCAACCAAAAAAGGGTTAATTTATTTTTAGGACACACACAGAGTACAGTATAGGCTATACGTTTAGGTTCAAATAGTGAGAAAATGACCGAAATTTGTTAGTAAGTGGTAAGGTGGCTATTAAAAACTTACCATAATCATAAGTTCTCCAAGGTTCTTCATTATCGTGTGCTTTTGATTTGTCTTCACGTTCTAAAAACAAATAATTACACCTCTTGCGCTGTTATTATCCGTACTCTTGCAGATTTGTCTATTTGCTACGTTATCGGGCGTACTTTAAGACTAATTTTAAGCACTGCGCTGTTACCTTGCAGATGAATACACTATTTTATAGTGAACAGCCTAACTTATCGATACTTACTAAAATTCCTTAGGAAAATATAGCGGCTCACTGCGGCCCATATCGTTATAATAACCAGAAACGCCAATGTAGTCGCGAGGGCTAACCATGCCAGTAAACTGATAGAATAATCAATTTCAAATTTTTGGGCGCCCTTTGCCGTGGAAGAGGTAACATCATTGTCCAGCTCAGTACTTTTTCGCATTTCTTCATCTGCATCGACAACAGATAAATGGCCAATTACTTGAAAAAGCATTGTCAAAGTGTCGCTGTTTTACACTAAATTGAAATATTATGGACACTGACATGGGAAGAGGGCGACCATTTTGGGAACTTCGCGATCAAAACAAGATTTTTCTGACGATCAAAAAATGGTCGCCAAAATACCGTTTATCCAGAAATAAGCCGTACCGTTTGAAAAAATATCACTACGTAGTTTCTATCAGTCTGATAATCAGACGATTTGTATCAATTGGGCAGCCTGTTGTCGGTTATTTCACAAACACACCCTAAGAAGCATAAATTATTGTTTTTGCAATTTAGTTTTTGTAATTTATAAATTTTGGTTTACAAACATGATGAAAGATGAAGGCAGTGACGTGATACAAAGTCAGTTTATTTTTATTATTTTTAAGTTAAAATAATAAGTATTCATTTCCTGCCAGATATAAGCAATTTATCATAAAAGTGCATCGTATATAATTGTACAATGAAAAGCGCTGTTGCCGAAACGTCTTGTAATGAGGTTACGGACAATACTCGTGATGATTCCACGGACAGATCATTGAGTGATGAGAATAATACAAAGGATTGGGATATATATTTTTTTCAAATTAAAACATTATATAGAGACCAAGTTTTTTGAAAAAAAAAACACAGTAGGTTCAACGGCCATGCCGATTTTTAACTGGTTCACGTATACAATGTCACTATTTGGCACATTTTTCTGGTCGATAAATGAAAATCTTCGGGGAAACCGTGCAAATTTGGCGATTTAAAATTGAACGAAAATGCTACAGTAGTAAACCGTACTTAAACTCGCTGAAGGGATCTACCGTATGGGGACTCTCAGACTGAGGGTTCGAGCAATTTTCCTATGATTTGTAACGCTATTTTGAGGTCACCCTCACAGTTTGAGCATCCCCATACGGTAGTAAAATTTCACGAGCAAAAATATGAAAGGGAAGACGGAACTTATTTTCAAGAAAACAAAAACGGATAATACCACGAGCAAGAAAACTGACTGGATAATTGCTCAGGCGGTGAATACTACAAGTTGTAGTCTACAACAGTTTACATTTTATAAGTTTGCTTATTATATCTCATTTGTCAACGTTCAGAATTCTCGAAATTATTCACAGGAGTCTGCTTCTTATTGCTCTAGTTATGCTGATTTCAATCGCAATAACATTATTTGTTAGAAGACAAATGGCAGGAAATATGGCTAATATGTATTTAGAGGGAATTTCAAATGTAAGAAATGAAAGTAGCTTCGAACCAAGAACGAACAAAACCGGAGAACTTATTTTTGACTCGTACGTGAAACAATCATTTGGATATATTTGGATAATTATCATTTGTGGTCTTGTTATCTTGATATTTCTTGCCGAGACACTTAAGTGTTTTGTATTTGTTTAGATTTTAGCAACACTTTTGTATCGCCCATATCTTGGCAAATGTTAGGCCTACTGAATATTATTTAAGCGCCTGTAACCAGTCCCAGACATAGTAGGCCAGCGTGTAACCAGACGACTGCGTGAAAGCAGTCGCATTGCAGAGTATCCCCGCCGAGCGGTGCTGAGGATACGCGTCTAAGCAATCTTTTTTATAAAGTGGCGCCGCGAAGCGGAAGTGTATATGCACTATGAGATATGACTCATAGCCTATGAGTCATAGGCTATGAGTCATAGCCTATGAGTCTTGCGAAAGTTTGAAGATATGGGCGATGCAACTGTTGGGGAGGGTCTCAACAGGCTTCATAGCTTGTCATGTTTTCTTTGTGTGATTCATAAAAAACAATGTTTTTTTTTTACCGGATAAAAAAAAAGCTGTCCAAAAATATGTTTTTGTTTTATATTGAAAATTTTTCCAACTTCATAATCAAGCTTGTATAAACGTCTTACCTGAACTTTCAAAGCAAATAAATCCGCAGATAACAAATCACCAGTGTTTTTTATAGTTCTCTATGTGCTAGATATGCAAAAAAATAAGTTCATTGACAATTAGCTACCACGTCTACCAAAATCGTATTTTATGATAATCCTAAAATACGCGTGTCCTTTAAAAGTGTACAACGGGTTATAATTGACCACTAGGAAAGTAACTTTTTATGTTTTCGGTCATGAACTTAAAAAAACAAAAACAACGAGAGTAGGTCACTATTACTTAAACCAGAGATGTAAAAAAATTAAAACATTCTGCGTGTTTCCGTTCTAGTTCTGAAAAATGGGTCAACACGCAAAATAGAACAGAACGCTGTGTTTTGAATTAGAACGTTCTATTTGAGCGTTCTAGCCGTTCTTGTTATGTAAAATCAGCATATAACGGTGTCCTGCCGTTATTTTGTTCTATCCCCGTTCTGTTTGCGGAAAGTTCTGGCTTAAAACTGAACTTTTACACCTCTGACTTAAACCCTAAAATGGACAAAANAAAAATGGGCAAAAGTGACGGAACGAAGTGACAGTCTGGAACGAGTTGACAGTTTTTGACGAAAAAATCGGAAACAAAAGTGTCAAGTCGTTACTGCACCAACTGTATACATGTAAGTATATGTATGCTCACCAAACCAGTTAGCATAACAATTTAAGTGCTCATGAAGTGGTCAGATAAGGCAATTTTGGTATGATAATTAGTTACGGCACATGGAAAGGTACTTGTAACTTACAAGTTGTAAGTCGCTAAAAGTCTCAAAATAACGTCCAAAAATTGAATAATACAATTTTTATTGTACATAGCAATACACATTTCTGTACAGGTTTTAAATATTTATTTCTGATTACAATAATAAAAACAGATTTACCTTTTTACCGTTCTTAGTCAATAATCCAAGATTCACTTTTTGATGTCTGGGTTTATTTCAAGCAACTAAAATTGAGTTTAAATACATTTAAACAACAAAAACAGGGCCTTAAGTCTGGGTTCCGTTAATATGGCCACAAACTGTGCCTTGTACTACTTCGCAGAATTGGTGAGGCCGTGTCTAATAACTTTAAAAAGTATCTTTACTCACCTGTTTTTGAATAACTTCACCAGTTTGTGCCAGAGAAGCGTATTTTTTTGCTTTTTCACAAGTATCATACATTTCTTGTGTCAAATCATTTTCTGTTTTGATCCTATCCTTAGGGATTCCAACTTCAGCTAGCGCCTCGCAAATGTCATCTTTATTCTCCCATATTTCGTCAGGTTCCTAGGATTTCCTGCAGTTAGGCGGTCTCAAATATCTCGAGGTTATTTTTGAGTATTTTAGGCTCAAACATGAAATGGCATTCAAAAAATGCCGGTGCAAGTTTGTTCTTTTCGAAAAGTGAAATTTTCGAAATATTGAAATCGGCATTTCAGCCGTCATCGGTCTGGGTTTAAGTTTTTTTTGGGGGGACTAGATTTAAGGGAAATCTAGGAATATCTAGGAATATCTCAGTAGTTGATTATCGAACATTTTTTAATTACACAACCTAGTAAGCTAAACCTACCTCCAGCGCATATTCAAATTCTTTAATTGTTTGCTGGTAGTCCAAAACACCGACTTCGCTTGATTGTATTCCACAAGACTGAAGACCTCGTCAAAAGATCAAAATTTCGGTTGAAAAAAAAACAATCCAAAAATCTAGATCTTTATGTCCGAATGGTTGGACTCATAATGTCAGTATACAATTAGCATTAAACAAGTGGAAAATGGGAACGAAATGGTGCTATTAAAGTTCAATTTTGTGTTTGAAAGACCTTGTACAAATAGTATGGTCGGTCCATAATGGACCGTCCGTAATAACAATCGATTCGACCTTTTCCTCGTTCTCGATATTCAGCACCAACCGCCAAGTACCACAAAGTTACCCTCAAAATACCTATTCGAAATGTCATCAAAAGTTTTACAATTTTGACACCAGCTCAAGGTGCGTCATATATGGTCTTTTTGGCTTTAATTAACTTTTATTTATATTTTCTGAGCGTAACTCAATTCCTTAATTTGGTTAATGATATATTATTATTTGAATTTGACAACGATTTGATTTATTTACCGGACCTAAATAACCAAATGACCTTGATGTACGGAAATTAAAAATAGGAAATTATAGATAGTAATTATGTAAATTATGCGTAATTTATATTACAAAGGTATATAATTAAAAATAAGGTGGTTTTACGTTAAAACTTTTAACAAAGAGATTTCTAGTTAATGACTAATACAATCAGGGGTCTCTCGATGTGCATTTTCAAATTCCAAAAATCGTGCACATTGTGAGAGGCATGGACATTAAGAAACACATTGCTCATTGTACTCGAAAAGATACACATCGAGCTATATTAACAAATTGTCGTGACAACTCGCACATCGAAAGAGACATGCACATCGAATGTGCTCATCGAGAGACCTCTGACTGTATTGGGACATTATAATACATTCTGAATTTATGATACACAGATAAATGACATTTTTTTACTCTGAGATACTTTTTTTCTGAGTTTACCTTCTATCAATAGCAAC
>SCLG01000486.1:42222-72770 GCA_004367875.1 Oikopleura albicans | reverse complement strand
GATACTTTTGTCAGAAAATGTTATCAAGCAAGCAAAATAATGAAAAAATACCCGAAGAACAACACTCTGAGTTTACTTTTTTCTCAATCAATTTCGTCAGAAAACCGTTATCAAACATTCTGTCATGAAATAGTAATAACGATAAGGCAGACGCACATGAGTATATGATTTAGACAACTAACAACATTTTTTACTTTTGTCAGAAAATGTTATCATAATAAAATCGAACCAAATAACAACATTTTTCACCCTGAGATACTTTTTTTCTGGGTTACCTTTTCTCAACCAATTTGGTCAGAAAAAAAACTTTATCAAACATTCTGTCAAGAAATAGTAATCACAAACGATAAAGCCAAACGAACATGAGTTGAAAAATTATCCAAATAACAACATTTTTGCTCTGAGATGCTTTTGTCAGAAAAGTGTTATCAAATGAACATTTGTATGAGATCTACCCAATAACAACACTTTTTTACTCTGAGATACTTTTTTCGCAGTTTACCTTCTATCAATCAAAACATTTTTGTCAGAAAACCGTTTTCACACATTTTTGCTATAAAGTAGTGATAATAATCGTGGTTAAAAAATGTGTGATTTTTACCAAAACCCAGTCACACGCATAATGGTTATATAATACTAAATTTCATCAATAAAATTAGTGTCTAAATTTTAAACAGCATATGTTTTTTTTACAAACAGTATTTTATTAACATGTTTTAGAGCACTACCAGGAAGTGAAGTGAGGGTGAAACTTGCGGTACCCCACAGTACTCGCGGTAGCCCACAGTTCTCGCGGTACCCCACAGTACTCGCGGTACCTCACAGTGCTCCCGGTACCCAACAGTACTCGAGGTACCCCACAGTTCTCGCGGTACCCAACAGTACTTGCGATACCCCACAGTACGCGAGGTACCCCACAGTACTCGCGGTATCCCAACGCACATCTCCGATGGTCGAAATTTTGAACACTGTCCCACAGTACTCGAACTACCCGGGTACTACCGCCTGGGACTACCACGAGTTTTTCTCCATAAGTCAGCCAGCGTACTTCCAATTTTCTGCCCTTCCAATTTATACGGTCTCAATCAGAGCTAAAAACACATTTACGAGTGTTGAGTAAACTTTAAAAAACTTAAGTTTGTTTCAAGAAATCATTTGGCTAAACATTCCGTTCATCTCTCCCTTGTTAGTCATGTTAGTCACAAACTCTCATTCTACTAGAATTATGTCAAGCCTTGATTGTCAGTATAAAAATCTTGCAAGACACGCGAATATTTAGAAACGTGTAAAATATTTATTTGAAGTTACAATGTAAAAACAAATCCATTATTCGTGCTCGACCGTTCGTGGCCTCTCATCCAAGATTCACGTTTTGATTTGTGGGTTGATGACAAGCAACTAAAAATCATTTTATATTAAATATATAACATTATACGTAAACTTCTGCCAACTATGTGTCATAAAGTTGTACAATAACAATACCTGTTGTTGAATCATTTCGCCAGTTTGTTTTAGAGAAGCGTATTCTTTTGCTTTTTCACAAATGTCGTACATTTCTTTTGTCAAATCGTTCTCCGTTTTGATCCTATCCTTAGGGATTCCAAGCTCAGCCAAAGCGTCACAAATGTCGGTACTATTCTCCCATATTTCTTCCGGTTCCTTTATGCAGGTTGTCGATAAAATTGCCCAATAATGTTCAAAAAATACTGATTAAATTTGACACGAAAAAAAAATTCTGTCATTCCGATTTCTCATAAATAAATAAATTTAAATGCTTTATTAACTGGCGAGATTTGGTATTGTTGCGAGCAAAACATACCCCAACACAAAATACCCAAATAGAGCGAATTTGGGGGAATGGGGTATTTTGGCGACCACTTTGCTATAGTCGCCAAAAAACTTTTATTTGCTTCCTCGGAACAATACCAAAAGTCCTATCGGTATCATCTTATATACTACATTCTTATTTTAGTTTTTTTTGAAGCAAACTCCACGCGGTGTCCCAATCCATTAGTAAGATATAATATCTAATTTTCAACTATTTCTATCTATTTCCGGGATTGGGACACCGCGTGGATTTTGCCACATAAACAACTAAAATAAGAATGTAGTACATACAATATCATTGTTATCGTACGCTTCCGCCAAAAAAATATGTTTTAACCAATTAAGATGTGTCTCGCAACTTTCTTACATTAGACAGCCAAACTCAAGGCCATGTTCGAACTCTTTTAATGCTTGCTGGTATTCCATAACACCGATTTGACTTGATTTTTTTCCATGAGCTTGGAGACCTGCCCAAAAGATCAAAATACTTTTAATCAAAAAAAAACTAACACATAGGAAGTACAGATTATGGACAGCAATGAGTGTCGCATATATTTTGTGTAACTGCAATTGTTAGGCATATGTTCATTGTTATGTTAGTTTTGTCATGACTTTCTATGAATATTTCGTTAATTTGTGATGACAACTTTTCGAATTTTAATTATTTTTATGTGAAAAAACGCATCCAAAATGTTGTAATGCTCTGACGAAATTTTGATCTCGCAAAACCTATATCTCGCGAAACCTTGGGTTCGCGTAATGCTGGTCTCGCGAAATGTTGGTCTTAGGAAATGATGGTTTCGCGAATTTTTGGCGACTTCAGGCTCGGTTCCTGAACCACGCACAACGATATAGAAAGGCGTCAATAAACGCTGCTGTCTGGTAATTTCTTGAGCAAACATAATTTATAGTGTACGTTGTTAATGCTTAAATAACATGTATCAATTTGATCTCTTCCTCGTTCTCGATATTGGGCACCAACCATATTTCCGTCAATTGAAAAATTCTGATAATGTACTAAAAAATAACGGGATTTTAAGAAAAGTTTAACCCTCAAAATACCGCATCGTACTATCATCAGAACTAAATCTAAAACTTTACCAAAATCTCAAAGTGTGCCATGCATGGCTCTAATTAGTTTTACCTTTAATTAGCTTTTAAGTATATTTTCTGAATATATCTTTTTTCCTAGTTTGAGTAATAATACAATGTTATTTGAAGTTGACAACGATTTATTTACAGGACAATCAAATGACCTTGCTTTACGGAAATATTCCACGAAATCAGAGATAGTTTAAATATGTAAATTGTACGTAATTTGACGTGCCAGTTTTCAAATCCTGAATATGAACCAATACTAAATTAGTATAATACCAATTTGGTAATTTACTACTATTTAACAGAAACATGTTTTGCCGGATCTTGGCTATCAAACTTGTAGACATTAGTTTTCGGTGACTGTTATTATTAGTTTGCATTTGGGAGTTGGCACTGTTATCTGATTTGGATGGGAAAAAACTTTCTTAACTCCCAAGGGTCCCAAGTGGCATATAATCCTTAGGGGTCCATTGCTGCAAATTTGCACCAAACGCCCTGGCGGCTATGTTAAGGTTTATATACAAGAGAACGATGCGGTTTCTAGGGTAATTGACCACGACGAATTCGATGGGAACCATATAAAAGTTCTCAGACGTCTACAAAAGACTATAGGAAGATTTATAAGAAAACCCTGTAAATAGGGCAACTTTTCAAGCAGTAAANATCTTTTTTCCTAGTTTGAGTAATAATACAATGTTATTTGAAGTTGACAACGATTTATTTACAGGACAATCAAATGACCTTGCTTTACGGAAATATTCCACGAAATCAGAGATAGTTTAAATATGTAAATTGTACGTAATTTGACGTGTCAGTTTTCAAATCATGAATATGAACCAATACTAAATTAGTATTGATAATTTACTAGTATTTAACAGAAACATGTTTTGCCGGATCTTGACTATCAAACTTGTAGACATTAGTGTTCGGTGACTGTTATAATTAGTTTGCATTTGGGAGTTGGCACTGTTATCTGATTTGGATGGGAAAAAACTTTCTTAACCTCTTAGTGCATATGTCGAATAGGTGACGGTGATCTCTTTGAGCTCTAAATTTCACACCAAACCGTTGATTATTTTATCTTGCACGTTATGTTTTGCCATAAATAAATATGTAATCAATGTTCTTTTGTCTTCTCATTACAATTGGTCACTTTATGTTGATTTTAAATCCCTTTGCATTTGAACAAAATCACTTTTTGGTACTCAGGGTCAATTCCGTTGTCGATATCCAGGTGTTAAGACCTACTGGCTATGATTCATAGGTGTGTGAAAGGCACCGTCGGAATCCGGATAATATGTTTTCTAGAGAAGAGCTATCCGCCGTACACGGAAGGATTGCCCTTTCCCCAGAACACACATTATCCAGATTGGGACGGTGCCGTGTGAAAGACTTTCACATCCATGACCTGAATGTCAACATGAACAGACAAAGATTGTAAATCGCTAGAAGTTGATTGCGTTTGAATGAAAGCAACTTTATCGTTGTTATCTTCAAGGTCAGTAATTGAGCCACCCCGACCTGAGAAACTGATTAGAGGGTTTAAAATCGGACATTTTCCAAGAAATCGCTTGTTTTTTTTAATGTCAGGCAGTCAGATGATAATAACAGCATATATCTGCCAGTAATTCTGTCCGTCGTTTCGACCTAAACTTTTATTTCCCAAACACTCACAAAAGTGTTTCTCAAGAACTTGTTTTCTCAAAAACAAATTCAATTTTAAACTCATAACCTTGACCTCATAATTTACTCGACAAATATAATTGTTAAAGAATTAAAAACATAAAAAAACAAATAACGGTTTTATGATTTAAAAGCTTGTGGCCGTCCCTGAGCCAGGGACCTTGCCCCATATTTTCTAGAACGCTTTCTGAAACCGGTTCTACCGCAGTAGGCAACGTCGAAATCCGGATAATGTGTTATATGGAGAAAGGGTATTTAGCCGACAATTCATAAATGAGTATATAGCAAAGTTTATAGTACAGTCAGGGGTCTGTCGATGTGTATTTTCGATTTACGAAAAACATGCACATCGAGAAAAGTATGTACATCGAGAGATGTATATTTATATAGTCAGTGTCGGTGGATTACCCTTTCTCGAGAAAACACATTATCCGGTTTCCGATGGTATATGTGTTTAGTATTTACCAACTTTTTAGTATAAAAGTTCGGACAAAGCACAGTAGACAAATGTTACAATCAGATTTCAATCCCCGTTGTACTGTCTGAGGTAAGATGTCGAGGATAGCAAATAGGTGAAAAAATATCAAAAAATGTCAAGTCATTAATGTGACCTTGTCCACAGCAGAATAAAATACAAGAATCAACCAAACCAAATCGACCAAAATCACGAGTTAGTTGGATTAGTCGCCTGTAAAATGATCGAAACATAGGTTTAAGTGTATCCTACAAGAACCGGGTGGTTCAGTATGGTTGACCATTTTGATTGAACTCACAAAGTTCAAAAGGCTTTAATCAAACGCCATTTTTATACCCAAGAGCGATGTGGTGTCTACGGTACAGTGTACCTTGCGAGCAGTTATCCTTCCGAAATGTAATATTTCGCCGTTTTTCGTAACACTTCATCATTTTTTCCCTATCCAGTTAAGTCTCATCCAATTACCGTACAGAAATATAATATTTCGTGATTTGTGTATGTCTACGACCAGCGCAGTTATCATGGCATTGTTTCCAAGTACTTTGGCAAGATAACTGCGCAAGTGGTTTATACCACCTACCTAAGTAAGTTAACAAAATTAGAGTGAAAAAAACTGTTAACTTACAATAAGATTGTTTAATTAGTTGAGTAGTGCGTAGGCGGAAGTGCTAGGAAACGTAAAAAACTGTAACTTGTTTGAATTTTAACGTTTTTTTTTCAAAATCGATAAAAAACTTACTTATGTCGGTGGTGTAGTGGACTACGATAAACTCGATGAAAAGTATGAAAAAATCGTTTCTTTTCGGCGAAACCCGCACATATTTCGGTGTCATATCTCTTACAGACAAAATTAGATTCCAGTTGAACTTAAACCCAATAACTCGGATATCGGAATACACACCCGTTCATCTTCATCAACTGGGGTCGTTCAGCCGCCACGGATAAAATTTAGCGGTTATTATATCAGTTCAAGAGGATCATTAATTAATTATATTTTTGAATAAAACGTGAATTTAGTAGTTTTCGGTGTTAAGTGCACTCGGAGTTCTCCGACGTAAACGATTTAAACTCAACTTAAAATTAGAGTTTATTAGAAAGAGGTTTAAATATCGCACAATACTGGATTTTTATTTCCTCTTCGTTGATAGCTTATAGAGGGGGAGGGCTTCATAAGGGACAGTTTGCTGGTTTGAAAACGCGTCCGTTATTAGTCACAAGCGTCTCTTAACACGCATCCCCTTCTATTATTACTTTCATTAAAAGCGCTTCCATCTCGGCCTATTTTTAGTTAAAAAGTGATTACATGCAGTTCGTTAAGAATATAGACAACTTGTATAAAAGTTACATGTGAATCAACGAAGATGGAGAGGAAGAGAGTAATAATATAATCTCATTGATATCAACATTCCTCTGATAAGACATGGTACATAGGCTGTTTGGTAGCAAAACCTTCCGNATAACTCAAACTTTGTTTCTGTTTTTTTTAACTCGGTCGTCAGACAACTTTGTACTTTTGATATTCGGATTCAAGTCAAAAAACCCTTTCATAGCGGCCGCCTTTTATAATGTATTTTAAGCGACAAATATACGATAAAGGCCGATTTTTTCCTGATACCGTGTGTCAAACTTCAAAACTAGCCCATTTTAATAATTTTTTAAGAGAAAAACGATGGAATTCCTTTCCGATGTGTGTTAATTTCTAGAATAAAAAATTGGCTAGTTTTGAGGTTTGACACACCGTATGCTTGATATTAATCAATTATGGGAAAACCGTCGAGAGGTGAATTTCGCCAAGGTTCAAAAAAATTTCGAAAAAAAAAGTCACGCCATTCTTCAAATTAAGTAACTTTCGTGGGCTTCCCGCACTTGAGAATCATCAAAAAGATCATTGACCCGTGGAAAATTCCCGAACTCACGCCCAATGTTATACTTTATTGCATGATCAAGGCTTGAAATCAAGTTATGATTAACACATTGTCTGGTAGAATGGGCCCATATAAATTGGTAAATTGAAAAACATTTGCAAATTGACGTTTTTAATATCAAAAGTTGTGGACTCTCGCTTTGAACTTATGACTGCTTTTCAGATCAAATGAACTTGAACCTTTGGTCTGAAATCATTTATACGATATAAAGATTAACAACTCATAGTACTCATCATACAATACTACAAAATAGTAGTACATAGTTGACACGGCTTAGTAAAGTATTAAAAGCAATAAAGATGAAAATAGACGTTATAGATTGAAGTCATGAGAAGGGTGTCTCAAGTTGAGACTCAATCTAAATACCTACAGTAAATAACTATAGGCTATATGACTCATTTTTTATTGTAAAAATTCACATAACTACCCTGGTAATATGGAATCATATCCAATTAATTTTCGTTATAAAAAAATTTCGTTTCCCAGGTTTAGTTATCCGATACAACAAACCATGCCCATATGTACAATTTTAATAAAAATTTTAATCGTGCGATTACCCACTTTCCGCCGCCGTCAGGATTTTATTTATTTTATTTTATTTTAGGGTTAAAAAACTCAGAATGTGGAAACTATTTGGCGTTAAAAGATCCTAGGACGTTGTTCGAGCTAATGACATGAGAGGGGAAAACATGAATTGTATGACTTATTTGCAGTTAATTCTAATTCGGGTCAAAGTTCCCGTCAACAATACACTACCTGTGCAGTTATGTTTCCGGCCGTTTTGTTTCCGCTTTTTGAAAAATTTGGTGGAAACATAACTGCACAGGTGNGTCTATAAATCTTCCTGTAACTTTATGGAGGTTTCTGACGAACTTTTTATGGCGCTTATCAAAATCTCCGTGTAAAACTGCTCTAAAAACAACCGTTTACCGACAAATATGCTGTCTAAAATGGCCGCAAAGGCGTTTCGTTAAAATAGGTGAGAAAAAGCGAAGAATTATTCGCAATTTCTTGAATTAGCTCAATTCGTTTTTCGTTCATTTGTCAACAATGTATTTTTCTATGACAGACGCAGAGTAAAGTATTAAAAGCAATAAAGATGAAAATAGACGTTATAGATTGAAGTCATGAGAAAATAACTATAGGCTATATGACTCATTTTTTATAATGAAAATTCTCATCACTACCCTGGTAAATTATATGGAACCATATCCAATTAACTTTCGTTATAAAAAGATTTCATTTCACAGGTTTAGTTATCCGATACAGCAAACCATGCCCAGATCTACAATTTTAATAAAATTGATAATTTTAATCGTGCGATTACCCACTTTCAACCGCCGGCAGGATTTTTTTATTTTAGGGTTAAAAAAACTCAGAATGTGGAAACTATTTGGTGTTAAAAGATCCTTGGAGGGTTTCGAGCTAAAAGAAGGAAAACATGATTTGTATGACTTATTTGCGGTCAATTTCAATTCGGGTCAAATGTAATAACTTTGGTTTCCGGAATAAAAATATTTCATTTCCAAAAAATTATTTCGTTGCAAGATAACGACAGAAAATGATGAAATATAACAAAAGGAGACGAAATATTTCAAGATCAATATATCGCGTGATTTTTTTTTAACTCGGTCATCTAATAACTTGACTCTAATAATTCCACAACCGTAATGTCGAGGACGCGAATACCTTTTCCAAACGTCAAACAATTCGGTGGAAAAAAGGGCGAGTCAGAAAGTCACACTCCATATTTATTTTTGCACTCTAACAGAAGTTTAATGAAATTTCGGTCAGTCGTGGCCGCGTCAACACCACGTCATGCATAATTCCAATCAAATTAACGTCTATATTCTTAAAATAAGAATGACAGAAAATGATGCGAAATAAGGGTCAGCAACAAAATTTTCCAGGTAATCCGGTTGCGCCCTGCGCTGTTGTCGGGTCAAACGAGAAGGCCCGATAACGAACAGCAAAATAAGTGACGGTTGTCCTTAATTAGAGAAGCTTTGGGAACCTGGGGTCCTCAGGCTTAAAAACGGACAACTGCTGAATAAGTACCGGTTTTTCACATGCGCAAACAGTCGCGTGTTAAGCTCTGTCCTGTAATTCGATAGTTTTTTTTTGCAAATTTAAATCCGATAACCGCACATATATGAACCCTAATTACACCTCCACAATTACACTACATTTTAATACTTGCTGACTAAAAATTGTGCTTCAGCCCAGAGCAGCCCCGCAAAGCGGACTGAACAAAGTTTGGTTGATAAAATAAGAACCGTTTTAATGATTTGTTGTGGCATTGAAGTGTTAACGAAAATGTATTGTTAAGCCTTTAATTAACCGTCTAACCAGTTATATTTACAATTTCCGCTGTCTCACTAATGAAACAGCGAAATTTTAATTCTAACCGGTTAGGGGGTTAGTTTTATCATAACTATCGACAACCTATGTGTATTTTTTGTGAGATTTCCAGAAAAAAATCCTGTATTTACAGTTTTCATATAGCTCGCGGCGCCCTGTCGCAATTAAGATTTCCAGTCTAATTATTTTATGTATTTTAAACAATTAAATTCGGCACAAAATCCATTAGGGCTCCTTAATGTTGCCTTTTGGGCGTCGCGGAAAAAACTCATCAATTTCACTTTAGCAGAAGATACTTAAGTATTCAAGTGGATTAAAAAGTTTAAAAAGAAATACAGTTTCAGCATTATGTTAACACTATAATTTATTAGACACACGATTAGACACTTGAACAAACCTACCCACCCACAACGTCGAAATTTTGTGACCTAAGCGCAACACAAACCCGTGTTATCAAGTTGATTAACCCCCCCCCCCACACGCGGCGTGGGTCACGCCTAAACGGGACAACCAAAAAATTAAAAGTGCGCCACGACGCGCCACCCAATCACGCGGCATTATCAGTATTTATTCTTGATTTTACAATTTTCTTGATTTTGAGTTGAGGGGTTAGAGTGAAAATGGCCTGTGATAGTTTCTTGTCGTTTTTTTTTTATCTCATTAATATTTAATTAAGTTCTATAAAAATTTAAGTTTCAGATATCAGTTGAAAATAATGAATTAAATCCTAGACTCCTGCAAATAAAAATGGAAATTCAAAACGGGGTTTTAGACCAATCCAAAGATATCATTACAAACATATTATAATACTCTAGGGAAATGTGCCATATAGCACTACCGGAGGCGTCACCAGATATTAAAAGCGGGAGTGTAGGACTTAAGTAACAGTTCCGCCTAGCTGTTTAAAGTGTACTCAAAAATGTATCAAAAACTGTTTCTTCAGGGGAACTATAACCAGTGTTGGAAAAGCACGTTGGGAAGAAAATTTCTCCAACGCCCAACGTTCTCAACGCGTTTGTTGGGCGTTATACGTTGGCCAACGCATCCCAACGCCCAACGTTTCCAACACTGACTATAACTTAAAACAGCTGGTGCGTAGACGAAAAAATAAACAGTTACTTTAACTCTACTTAGCCGATTTGTCATTTAAATGACAAACCGATGTTTTCGCTTACTGTGTCTCAGTGGTATACGATATTTGCAAACGAAGACAAAAATACGACTATTTAAGTCAAAAGGCATATTTTGATAGCTTAACCACTATGTGTTATTATATGCATTTAACCCGTACGGCCACGCTAAAGTTGCCAATTTTAGCAAAAAAATCGTGTTTTTTTATTCAGCGCCCAGCCATGGCAAAATAGTACGCCCAATAAACAAACTGTAAAAATAAAATTATGTCCCAACTCCTTGGTAACAACGCGCAANAACAAAACGGACATTTTTTTTTCACAAATGATAACAAAATATGAATATGTAAACGAAATTCAATTGATTACAGTCCCTACCCCCAGTAGAGCACTTCTCAAAAGTGGTAAATTTTGGGCAGTTTTGAAATACTCTTTTTCGGAAAAGCGACCCTAATAGAAGCGTCCCTAATGGGAGTATGGGCTGTAATTAAAAATTACAAATTGAATAAACAAATTAAATAGGAGTTATTTCAAACATTAATCACGTGCTGAAGTAATATTTGATCATACTACGGTGCACAGGTGCCATCTTCCAGTGGTGCGCGGCTGAATCCGCGAATTTATTAGAAAATTGTTTTTGGTGATTTTTAACTTTTTATTTTAAAATTTGTTTTTTATAAAATAAAAATAATTCTTAAAAAAATCAGCTTTCAATAAAATTTATTGGTTGACTTGTTTTTTTTTCTAGTGCAAATCGTTACTAGATAAATAGATAAAAATTAATTTCCAAAAAATAATTTTAGAGCGTCGGCTAAGTAGAGTTAAGCAGGTAGGTGGTGTATAACTTATATTTGTAACTAAGCGATTTATTTCTTATACAGTATAAGAAAGAAATCGCTTAGTTACAAACCAACATACGTTCATTGCCAATGCCAAGGCCTAAAGACTTTTGAAGTTCATAAATCATTGTTAGAATTTGAACTTTTTTGATTTGTTTCTTTCAAAGTGATAAATTATTATAAATTATTCCCTTTCTAGACAGCTTGAAAGTCAGAGACAGACGGATATTCAAAATCAAATAACTCGAATCGTCTCAAAATGTAACTTCATCAAATCACCATGTTTAACCTCCAAACACGAAGTCGTACAGTTTGTACCAACTCGTTTCCGAAACATATTGTTGTGGTGATGAGAGTTATTAAATCAGATGACAGTTAAAACCAACATAGAAACAGCAATTATATAGCTTCGAAAAAACAAGTTGGTGCATTTTTTTTTCTTAATCAAGAATAATTCATGAACGAAGACAGTAAAGAAACGGTAAAACAGTTTTTTTAACGTGTAGGTTACTTGGTTAATCATCTGGTTCAAATCGGAAAACATTTGTTTTCCAATTAGCGCGATACACGTACACATTTTTCAAAAAAAAAGCAAAAAATTAAACCACGAAAAAGAGTGGGAAAATAGTATGTGTCGAATCATTGGATATTCGAGTTTGGGGGTTAACGTGACAATTTTAAAAACTCAAATTCATCAAAATACATTTCTTCGTAAACTATTGTTTTGAAAACCACAGATGTTTGCACAAACATACTGATTTTGAAATTGAATGTGAATTTGATTGAATAGATTTCAATTTATTGGAAATGACGATCCGACCAAAGCATAAATGGAAAATCTAAACAGCTTTAGCAAATTTATTCTGGTGCTTTATTACTTACTTAGTAACGCTATTAAACACAGTTTATACTACTGGCAGATATGGCAGACATCGGTTAACTTAATTTTTTGAAAAAAAAACTGTTATGGGCCATAAGTTATGGCCAAGTTGTACAACTCGTGAAGTAGGTTGACTTCTTGGTCGCCAGAATCACACACAAATTATGTGTTGTTATTGCATTCAAATTCGTTCACTATAACCGGATAATTTGCGCAGTCCGTGGTGTCAAATACGATTTGTTAAGTTTGTGGTCGAATGCCCAAGTACCTGACCAGATGTGGTTGCCATAAATAATTTGTTCAGACGTTTTTCCATTTGTTTAAATCATGGCAAAACAAATATACTTTATATAGTTAAAACTTTTAATAACTTTTAATAGTTAAATGTATACTTAAATTTACTTTGTCAAATCAAAAATTATTTGATTGGCTCACCGGGTAAGCCTCACCCATACTATATAGACCATACCGGACTATTAGACAAAAGTCCTGTGGGTGCTAACTAGGTACGGTTTTTGCAATCAGTAAATTGTCCCATAATAAGGCCTCCGACTGTAGTCTATATTATATACCAAGTACAGCCTATATACCTGGCATTTAAAAATGTTTCCAAAATCTTAATTATATAATCATAACATGTAAAAACTTAAGTGTAACATCACATTGTATAATCGAACAGTTCTTTTGGACAAACAAAATAAAATCAGGTTTTTTTTTGTTCATTTTACGATGGACGCACACATGAGCAAAGCCATGCGCTAATGACGTTATAACAACTCCATAATATATAATAACCAATTTACTATGAATACAAAACGTGTGGGTGCACGTGTCGAACAAAAATGTATTTTTATTATAGTGTTATTAACTGTCGTGCGCCACCGTGGCCAGATCTGGCCACCGCCTCCTTTAATGGGAGTTTATTCCTTAACCAGTGATGCTACCTAAAAACGGACTAAGGGATATTAATTAACTACTTAACTCACAGGGGAAGTGCGTGTAAATAGACACGCAACTGTTTTTTTCGTCGATTTAAGGTATATGGAGGCCCCGTAGGTCAACACGGGTATTGGTGACCCCCCTCAACTTTTCGAGAAAATACGATTGACGGTGTTTTTTTTGCGTAGGTTCGAGATTTCAAACAACTCTCTAGGGGGCCCTGGTGGCCCAAATCAATTTCTGAATAGTCAGATCGACGTAGTTTGACGAGCTCTAAAACTTGGCTTTACCAGTTATTTTGAATTATTGCGAATTATTGTGAATTNGCCTTAATCGGGCGCCCGATAACTGCTCAAGGCGGAAGCGGAATAAGGTAAAAATATGCAAAAAACCCCGCCCGATAACAGCACGAGCGGGAAATGTGGTCATTTATACACATATATATTCAAAAGCAATGCGCAGGGTGCCCGATAACAGCGCAGGGTGCCCGATAACTGGACACAAACCCGCCCGATAACTGGACACCCGATAACTGCGCACCCGGTGTAGTTAAATGTATACTTAAATTTACTTTGTCCAATCAAAAATTATTTGATTGGCTCACCGGGTAAGCCTCACCCATACTGTATAGAACATACCGGACTATTAGACAAAAGTCCTCCGACTGTAGTCTATAATACCAACTATAGCCTATATCATATAGGCTATATGCCTGGCATTTAAAAAAATGTTTCCAACATTTTAATTACTATAGTATATAATCATACTAAAAACATGTAAAAACTGAAGTGTAACATCACATTGTATAATCGAAAAGTTCTTTTGGACAAACAAAATAAAATCAGTTTGCTTTTTGTTAATTTTACGATGGACGCACACATGAGCAAAGCCATGCGCTAATGACGTTATAACAACTCCATAATATATAATAACCAATTTACTATGAATACAAAACGTGTGGGTGCACGTGTCGAACAAAAATATATTTTTATTATAGTGTTATTAAAGTGTTTAAAGTTTTTTTTTATTTGAATCAAGCAGATACAGTACACATTTGAATCTCGACATTTTTTCGTCCAAAACAGGAAAAATCGTTTTGATGAGATATGGGGGCAAGTAGGCCGTTGTGTGAAAATCGTCACACAGTGACCCTCAATAGTTAACTCCCAGGGGGAAGTTCGTGTAAATAGACACGCAACTGGTTTTTTTCGTCAATTTAAGACATATGGAGGCCCCGTAGGGCAAAACGGGTATTGATGACCCCCCTCAACTTTTCGAGAAAATTCGATTGACGGTGTTATTTTTTGCGTAGGTTGGAGATTGCAAACAGCTCTCTAGGGGCCCTCGTGGCCCAAATCAATTTCTGAATAGTCAGACCGACGTAGTTTGAAGAGCTCTACACCTTGGCTATACCAGTTTTTTTGAATTATTGGGAATTAATGTGCATTTTTTAATTGCGTGTTTATTTGCACGCATTTTCCCCCTACGGGTTCCCAAAAACTCCTTCCCCTAAGAGTTAATTACGAAGAATTTCTGGGATAGCAGACAAGGGTTGAAGAAACAATTCTGATAAATGACTAAAAACTGACTATTCATGAAAAATAATTATATGTTAATCGTATCATAGATATGGTATCAATACGTATATGTACGTAGATATATCTCGCTGCCGGCTTTCTTATCGTTTAACTAAACGTCATATAAAATTGAAATTAATTCTATCTTTAGTCGACGATTAAGTCAAATTCTGTATTTTCAAACTACCAAACCGTAACCAACCATTAACAACACTCAACCAGAATAACAAAGTTTATACCCAAGAAAACTGTAGAAAAAATAAGCATAATTTATGACGAGTTTACAAAAAAAACATACATATGTAGACTCACTATATATATATTTAAACCGGAACAAAAATTATTGACTCGGCGGGGGGCTAATTTGGGCGAACCGCATCGCGGAAAAGTGAGCATACTAATGTATTACACCGGGTGCGCAGTTATCGGGCGGGTTTCGCGATAAAAAAGCCTTAAGCGGGCCCCCTTGTTAATTGGGCGCCCGATAACTGCTCAGGGCGGAAACGGAATAAGGTAAAAATATGCAAAAAAACGCCCGATAACAGCACGAGGGTGCCCGATAACAGCACGAGCGGGAAATTTGGTCATGTATAGGATGGATTCCGGGAAAATTTCGCCGAAAATGAACCTCTTGGTTTTATATAGCAAACAATTGAAATATATGTAATCCAACCGTTCGGATCGAATGGTGCTACTTAAAAATTCCGATTTTTAACTTTTCACCGGAAATTGGCCAATAAAGGGCAAACATATCGTTTTTTTGCTCCGCAGTTTCTGTCTCATTGCCCCTCAAGGCGGAAATGTTGCTAAAAATTTTAAATTGCATTTTCGTAATCGCCGCAAAAAAGCGGATCGAACGAGCAGCATTAAGGCTCATTTAAAGCAAGTTGTAATTTGACACCCTAGAGGGGTCATATTACAAAACTGACCCCACCAATGGAATCAGCATCCTTTTTTTGTTTAGTTTATAAATTATTAGCTTAAAACAACTATAGCTCGAGAAACAGATAGGTTCACATTTTTAGTGTTCCGGGCCCTAAAAATAGCCGATATTGACCGAAAGCCGCCTCATTTTCTTCACCAAAAACTAACTGATTAATTAATAAATGATTTAGAATCGTTCTATCATTTCATAAAACAAGATTTGTTTGTATAATGCCCAAAAAATCGACAATTTTCTCATTTTTTCACGAAAAAATCCGCTTTCGCCCAGAAGGACAGGTGCCAGCTATTTTGACTTTTCATACGAAAGTTTCCTGGTTCTTTTTTTCATAGTTTGGCAAAAATAGATATTTTTAAACTCTTTTATATCATGAGTTCTGGGTCAATAAGTGCATAGTGGTACAAATATGGAAAATGCTCTCTAGCGCCAACACGTGACATGCTAGGAATTTTTTGTAAACTTTTTTGAACTTCTTGGGTCTTGATTATCCCGTATATGAACTTTCATCAAGTTCTGAGGTCTATTTCAAGATTTCAATTTCCCGGAATCCATCCTAGTCATGTATATCCCAAAAAAATGAAAAAACCGCCCGATAACAGCAAAGTGTGCCCGATAACAGCACAAACCCGCCCGATAACTGCGCACCCATATTTTATATTTTTTGATAAAAATGATAGTGCGAGATCCATTTTGGTACCGTGTGTGGGCGCTCAGACTGTCGCGGTGATGCCAAAATAGCGTTACAAATCAGATGAAGGTTGCTCAAAGCCCGACATTTTGAGCGCCAACATACGGTATAAAAATCATAAAGTCACTGTGAAGATTATGAAGTTGTTTCATTTTTTGACAAACTGTATTTTCCAAGGACCCTCAAATCTAGAAAAATAAATGCCACATAGGGTACGTATTGGGGTTAATTGTCATAAATTGTCCATTTTTCGACTGTTTTGGGGACATTTTTTCAAAAAAAAAGCGTCCGTATTGGAAGAAATCCTCCGTATTGAACACGTCCGTATTGAGAGTAAGGACTATGCAGTTACAGGCGCCAGCGCCGTAGGCGCGGAGCGTCCTGTGACTGAATTACAGGCGCGCCTATTGGCTCATGCTTTTGAATAGGCGCCTCCTATTGGCTAGCGTCCTTTACCCACGCAAACAACTCCCCGCG
The DNA here is from genome assembly GCA_004367875.1 of Oikopleura albicans. Lineage (NCBI taxonomy): Eukaryota > Metazoa > Chordata > Appendicularia > Copelata > Oikopleuridae > Oikopleura > Oikopleura albicans. The sequence continues at coordinate 55,928 of SCLG01000486.1, read as the reverse complement.
CTGCCTGTAATATAAGTTATAGTCTATAACTCATTCGGTAAAATATCCGATTTTATTTAGCATTATTCGCCGATAATTATCACTAATCTTTTGACACGGCACACAATACAGCACTTAAAAAGTTGAGACCCGCAAGATGTGCAATAAAATGCAAAACAAAAAATGTCAATTAGTAGAACTTTGATGGCCACTTGAAAGTTCTTATCGCGCCTAATCGTGACAAGGTACGTCTTAACCACTACAGATAAATTGCCAAAATCATTCAAGCGATGTATGTTTCACATTTTTTTTAAGTAAATACCGTGTATATCTATATTATATATGGTTCGTTCGCCTCATCCCCGGAAATATGTGTAAACAATTAGCAAAAAAAAAGGTTAACCTTTTTTTGTTTTACACACTTGTTGAATGAAACGATCATAAAGCAAAATATCCAGATTTTTCACGGGAGATTAACCACGCTAACAGCTGATAATGTCTTTCCTTTTGATAAAATATACAAAGATTCATTTACTTATCTTTATGCCTCCGATTTTCTCAATTATAAACCGGTTATGTTATTGAACATACAATCGGATATATTATATGTCTGTCTGATATCTACTTCGATTCCTATGATCCCTATTAAGACTTTTTCCGCCAAAACGGCTCTTTAATTATGTATTTTGGGCTACTAGAGGCCATTTAATTGAAAACTAATTTTGCCAAATTATAGAACTTGACAAGTTAGTAAAAAATGTGAAAAAATAAAATCCTCAAAATTTCTGTAGTACGCTCTAGAATCTTTTGAAGGTTCAAAAAATTGACCTTCAAAAATTCGAAAGCTCGCCACAGAAATTTTGGGAGTTTTATTTTACACATTTTTTACTTTTCAAGTTCTATAATTCGAAGTTCAAAATTAGTTTTTAATTAAATGGGCCCAAAATGATTAAAGAACCGAAGCAGCTTTATGGACCGCGGAAAATACAAAAAAAAAGTTTTTCGCGGTAGTCTCAATCGGGAGCTGTTTATTGGTGCCCTTGGTGGTTTTGGTTTTGTCAAAAAACGCTTTTGGATTTTGAAATCGAACCTTGAACTTTTTCATAACATTTCTAGATTGTGATGTCATTTCGTAGCGCTTTGGGAGCATGGTCTGTACTGTGAAGCGTCAGCGAAATCAGTACGAGTCAGGTTCCTTTAATTTTCTTAGGCGCCATTGTAAAATTGATCGCTTTCGTTAACTCGAAAACAACGTTCAACAAAAAAGTGTCGAGATAAGGTAGTTTGTTGTTAACGCAAGCAATGGTGCATTCGCCTCTGTCCAATATAAATATCTTAAATTATAATACATATATATTTTCTCACATGTCCTCCCATTTCCGCACGAACTTACTGACCCATGTTTTAAATAATAAAAGAAAAAAATCAACATACATAAAGTGATTTCCGGCCTGTGCTCCAAAACCGTAACAAATTCCGTGCTTTTGAAAACATAAAAAACAGATGTTTTTCTACAGAGAGATTGTTATTTCAGATTATGGGGCTTTCCGTAATACTATTTCATGTTGACTTTATATTAGCAGCATCTACTTTAACTCCCAAAGTCACAGATTAAGCACTTACTGTTTACGTTTTTCAAACCTTTACTGAACTTATTACATGTATTAACTATGGTTCAACGTGCTGTTTGAATCTATTTGACGAAATTGTGATACAGTCAGGGGTCTCTAGATGTGCATTTTCGATTTCGGATTACCAAAAAGTGAACGTAGAGAGATTTAAACAAGATAAAAAAGTGCACATCTAGAGCTACATTTCGAAAAAATCCGCCTTACGAAAAATTCCATCTGAAAGCACATCAATAGTCATTTGTAATTAAAAAGTGCTCAACTAAAGAGACATGTACATCTGGAGAGCGCACATCTAGGGACCCTTGACTTTATAAAAAATAGCAATAAGCAACAATTTGTTTACGCCAAAGACTACATGTAGTATTTTCATGCTACGATATCAGTATCGAAAATATAATTTTAGGCTAAAAATAAATTATTTCTAGATTATTTTCAATGTGTTTTTATTTTTGTTCTTTCGAAAACAGCCCATTTCATTCGACCAAATGTGAGCTGCTCACTAGGGTGAGCCACAATATTCCTGGATTTACGGGGTTTTGATGGACAATCAATGTTATTCAAAAACGAAAACTAATTTCAAACGAAGTAGGAATATGCACAAAAGGTAAGTAACGCAAAAAAATCATTTTTTATGACATTTAAAAGAATTTATTTCGGACCATTTTTACTGTCACTTTATGTTTTTGGATATTTCCTAATAATGAATGTGGTCAGTCAAGTGGGAACTCGCGCCCACTTGAGGTTAAATGAGGTTGAAACTTTTTGAACCAGATACGGTATTTCAGATACCATATCAGACTGGGTTTAAAGATCGAAATAAATTGACATAACTATTTTTGTTTCAGAAGTAGTCCATACCTTAGACTATTTATAATTCGTCTTTAAGTCTGGATTACATCAAACTTTATGATAAAATAACGAATTTTTTGGAGTTACTTTTCCAAAATAGTAACATGACAATTTCTAAAAAAATTACCTTTCTTACAAAATTACATAACATTACTAAAAGTTGAATACCTAACACGGAGAATTTATTCCAGATTACTAGCCAATGAGATCACATTTTGAAATTAGAGTGTACGGAAATTCTACCTGAGAACCAATCACAATCCTGGGTAATACCCAGTGGGTATTCAACTTTTACTAATGTTACCTTGTGAAATCTTATAAAATCTAGAATATTTTGGCGTTTATGAGATGATATGCTGACAATTTTTTAGCCAAAACAAAGAGTCCAAATATAAAACTCATGTTAGTTTGGCCCGTGAAATATATTATAAAATAAAATTTGGTAAACTTAAAATAAATTAAAATTCCAATAATTTATATAGCTTATGATACAGTCGTAGAACTTTTATCCTAACAGTTAAAAATCCCAAAAACTGCTACAATATGGGTTATCGTTTGAGACATTTGTGTGTCTTTTTGGCCAACAACCGTAACGATAAGGGTAAAATTGTTACGATATTCTGTACGATCTTCGATAACTGTATCCACACAGGGTAACCGATTAACCGGCACCGAAATTTTTTTTTGAAAGCCTGCCGGTTAATGGCAAATAGCCGGTTAATGGGGAAATGCGTAGGCGGAAGACGTCTTAAGTAATTTATTTTTTAACATTCGTCATTTTGACCGCTATAAGGTCAAGTGAGGTCTTTGAGCTATACACAGAGTAACCCATTAATCGGCACCAAAAAACCTAACGGTTAATAGCAAATAGACTGGTTAATAAGTACACGCGCAAGCGTTTTTGCTGGAATTTTCGTGCAAAAAACTGTAGGTTCATGGGGTGCCGGTTAATGGGTTACCCTGTGTATATCAGAGATTATAACCGCTGTTTCGGATATAATTATATCCCCATTAACAAATCACAAAATTAAGGGTTAGCATTTTTTGGACCATGTGCCATGGGAGATAAAATCACTTTTACTAATTATTTCTACTATAGAAAGATTAACTCAAATTGTGCACGAACTGAATAACCTTACTAGTAGTGTTAATAACAAAAATGTGATTCACAGAACGTCAAATCTACCATAAGGTATATGGGTCTTTAAATATCTTTAAGCGAGTGTATAAACTTTGTGTGAAGAACCCAAAGGGTATAGCGAGTTCACGAAATTTATGTGAATGTGTATGAATTGTGGCTCCGAGGTATAATTCAAAAAATATTGTTTTTCAGTGTTGAATAGAGGATACATAACTCTTGAAGTTACTACTTTTCAGGGAAAAATATCAAAAAGCACAATTCTCAAACTATGTGACATCATAGGCCTAATTAGTTTATGGGTGATTAAAAATGCTCTCTAGCACCCATACGTGTCTCTTATTTTATTTTGTATTTATTAAATATAAGTAGTATTATTTAATAGATAAATAATAAAATAAGAGACACGTATGGGTGCTAGAGAGCATTTTTAATCACTCATATACTAATTAGACATATGACTTTACTTAGCGTCAGAATTTTGCTCTTTATTTCCTAAACTTGTCTCCTCGCATTTTTTTTTTTAATTTCACCATCGTGGTTTTCGGGTCGAACTGCATCATGCAGTTAAATTTCAGATTTTTTTTTCCGACTGGAGATTTTCCAATGCAACAGTCTGAAATGTGTCAATAATTTATCACAACCCAATAAAAAAACATCTTTTTTGGTAAAATTATTTCGATCGCTTGGTATAATATTTTGAGCGTGGAAAAGTCAGAAATCAACAATTAAGAATAGCACGATGTGAGTTATGGAAAAGTACAGCATTTACCTAATTTAAAATTTGTGTTAAAATTGTTCTGGCTGATAACTAGTCGTAAACACAGTAACTTATATAATCAGAAGTCGATGTATAATTTGGACGTTTTATCTACTATAGTCTTGAATCTCATTAAAACTCTTGCGTAACCGTTACGTACCGAATTTTGAAATAACCTTATGATCAATTTTCAATGTGCTAATTAGTTTTAACCTGCGGAGACCACAATAACCATTTTTGGTCGCTTTTAAGCTCCTTGGCAGATTTTTTCTGTTTTTAATATTGTTAGTCATGATGATTTTACGATTCAAATTAAGTTGTTGGTTTTAGAGGCACTAACGTAGAAAAAGTACATTAGGTAGTTTCGGACTAAAAACCTTAAAAATCTAAGAAGGTTGTTTGGAAAAAAATATTATTGTGGGAAGCGTACGTATCATGTCAAACTAAATTTTGTGAAAAAGTGCACGTCAAGATATATGATGACTGTTAGATATTACAAAAAAACAGTCATTTACAGGTCAAAAAGTTTCTATTTGCCATAAAAAATTTTCCGAAATTCGTTTTCTTGAATTTGCATAAATTTACACAGTATATTCGAAAATATTTACCAATTTTATTGAATATTTACTGTTTTTTTTGGGAATAGCATTGCCAGACTAGACAAATATTTAAAATTCACAGGCCGTTACCGCTAAATGTCTTGAACCTTTAGTAAACTTGATATCTTTTTGAATACTTTATTTAATTTCATTTATTATCGTTATTGTTTCTGAAAAACAGACACACATGTTATCTTCGAAAAAAATCAGTAAATGTTTTATTTAACTTGGGTAACCTATTTTACACTATTCACGTACGGTAATTCAAGATGATATAATATCACATATCACGAATTTTGTCACAAAAAACTGATTGGCTTATGCAATTTGAGCTCTCTCGTCATTGGCTAAACGCTTCCCTTTTTATTTGATTTGTTGGTCCCCGAATTCATCAGGTGATGAACTTATTATTAGTAATAATCATATGCATCTCTGATAGATGGCTTCATAGACTATAATTACGTACTGTATGTAATTACTTATCATTAAGAAATTATCACTTAGGGTCATTTTACGATGGTTTTCATTTTCCCAATATGTCCTGATTGTTATATCATGCCTTTTTGCACAATCACGTCACTAGAGGAACATCACACAATTCAATAAAATATTCCTATACAGAAGGCGGAAAAGTTTGTAAAGGAAGATTTTATTGAATTTTGTGTGAAGTTCCTCTAGTGATGGGAGTACATAATTAATTCATTATTTAACATATGAATGAATTCAATCAGAAGATATTTTGGTCGATATTTTTAAACACGGAGCTTTTAATATTATTGACACGTTAATGGGATTTAACCAATAACGTTTATTAAAATTTTTTAACAATACTTACAAAAATTGTACTTATATAACTTTTGACATGTCTATTTAACGAATCTTCTTCTGCATTAACAAACCCATGGGCCATGGTTGAAAAAATGATATGATGATTTTCCACAAATTCTTCCACAAATTGTGTTAAAAACATTTTTGGCTTTCAAAATTCGTAAAGTGTTAATATAACATGTGAGATGTACAGGTAATCATGAAACATGCTTTACAGTCATAAGTTCTACGAGTAACGGGACCACAAATGAAGCTTTTTGTGCGGTTTGGAAAAAAGTCCCATGAGTAACGCTAATTTTTATCGTTATTCAGGGGACTTTTGTCCAAACCCAAAAAACGCGTCATTCGTGGTCCCATTTCTCGTGGTGACTGTAAATAATGTATCATGATGTCCTGTATATCAAATCAGTTATATTAACAATTTTAACTTATGTCAACGCTTTTTTGTGAGCATTTTGCAGTTTTACGGATTTTTACAGCATCTTTCTCATAAAATACTGTTAGTGGTTCATATTCATTTATGACATTAAAAACGTCCCTAAGACTGAGACTCTACTGTATTTTTTCTGGGTATTTATTCTGGGTAGTCCCTAACCCAGAAAATTACGCTGAATTGCTTTGAACTCAGAAATATTTCAAAAACATCTTCAATTTTTATCTTTTTTTTTGTTATTTTCGTTTTATCTCAACCATGAAAACTGGGCAATATCGTCGCCAGATTTTTGGTCACAGATTAATTTTGATTTACTGTACTTATGATGTTTTCTTCTTTTTTTATTGTATTTCTTTAAGGCTGTTTTCGTACAGAAACGCGAAATAAATATTCGCTTTTCTTTTCAATAATAAACGATCGCGTGATGTTTGTCAAGGCAGATAGTTCAACAGCGAAGACATGGCGTGATTTTTTTGTACGCAGAAAAACACTGAGACTTTTAAACACTAAAGCGTTGTCTTTAAGCATCAGTTATTTTCATGATGAAAGCTTGCATCTACATTTACTGTAGAAATTTCTAGACATCAAGGTCAAGAAAATGGAGTTCCCCGAAACGAACTTTTTTATTTTCAACCCACGCATAATAAAAACTCAAATTTTGGTCTAGAAAATTGAAAAAAAGAGTATTTTGGATAGCTCGATTTTGATAGTCTTGATTTTTTTAATTTCAAAATCGAAATTAAAAAAATCTGAGACAATACGTTTGTCCGCATTCGTTGAAAGTTTCGTTCACAATTGACTTTAACTTGTGATCGTGAACATTTTAAAAGTAGTTCCACTTTCCCCACAAAAATTATAGTCGAAAAAAATAAAAACTTTTTGTGCAAAAGTTGTCTATTTTTGTGTTTGGTTCAGAAAAAATAACTGAGACTTTTAAACACTTGAGCATTTTTTTTTGCGCTTTCAACTAACTCGGCATTTCTAACTAAGTTTTCGACTTCAATAATTTATCGGCGATCATTTTAGGTACACAAAAATAAAACCCTTTTTATTTTCGCCTTTTTAACCTTTCGCTCTTTTATTTTCGCCCAAATCACGTTGTGCCAAAATAAAACTCAGTCCCATAAACTCCTGGTTTTCTGAAAATTTAATAGCAATCACGTATCATCACGCCATTTCTTGGGTCTCTAATTAAAATGTAAGACAATCTATCATGTAACTTGTCTGACAAAATTCTGTGTTACTCATTATTTCTTTGAAATGCCGGATAATTTCTTTTGAAAATGTAAATATTTTGACATCGGCAAAAACAATTGCGTCTGTTCTACGAGACATAGCGTGATTTTTTTTTTGTAGAAATTCCCAGAAAGTAAACGTAATGGTCACCAACCTGGAAATACTGAGCGAACTATTGCAAAATGGATCGGTCAAACCAGGGATCGAAAGAACGTGTGATTTTAGGAAAAATCCAATCACGCTCACCAAATCACAAAAATCAGGGAAATTTTAATCACAATCACGCAAAAATCACGTGTGATTGTAAGTATGATTCTGTAATTGACATTTCGATCCCTGGGTCAAACACTTTTAAGGTAAGATTTTTAAGCCTAATATTTTTACACTGACATGTTACGTCAGCAAAACGTAAAAACTTTTTGAAAATCGCCTTTGAAATTTTTTTTCCGGCGAGAAGCATTATTGAATGAGATGACACTTAAAACCAACATAGAATAATCAATTGGGCATCGGATGAAAAAAAAAACGATTTTTATAAAAAAAGTTCCAGAACGAATAAAGTGTTTCGGAGAAAACGTTTTTCGAAGAATTTCTGCATGTAAACATATTTTACATATTTTCCGCGAAAACGTTTTTTTTTCTCCGAAAAACGTATTCTTCTAAAAAACGTTTTCTCCGAATGGCCTTCTAGTTTCTAGGGAGAAAAAGAGATTTACCGATTCCTTCCAAATGTACCGTAATAAGGCGATTTTCTATTTAAGCGTGGTTACAAGACTAATAATAGACAGCATTTACCATTTTTAATTGGTTTTATTTCACAAAGTGTCACAATATTTATGACTGGGTCACTGGATTCAATTAAAAGTCACAATAATGGACGCTTAGTTGTATGGCGATTTTTTTTTATTGGCCTATTAATCTAACCCTTGCAAATCCAATTCAATTATATAACTATTGTTCCAACGAATTCAATAATAGGTTAGTCAAAAATAGTTATTCACAATAGCCTATTGTCGATTTAATTTTGGTTAAAATACGTGGGTTTATTCAGAACAATCGCTTACTTGGCAATGTGGGCATGAAATAAGTGATTAAGAACTCCATTATTAACTCATGTGATACCATTTTTTATTAACTCCCAGGGGAAAAAATGTGCAAATTTGCACAAAACGACCTAAATTGACCAAAAATTCTAGTAAATCGGGCTCAATCGAAAATCACTGAAACACGGGTCTAGTCAATTTCCATGTGAAAAAATCTAAAACGTAAAATGGAACTGATTATTTTGTAAACATGGCTGTAAGGGCGTTTAGCGCAAATGTGCACGTTTGTCCCCCTACGGACCCTTAGGAGTTAAATTAATTGGAAGAATAATTATTTCACATACCGTGTGTGGCTAAACATGCCGTAGGGATTTTAAGAATTTGTAAGAAGTTTCGTAGAAAAATAATTTTAGACACTAATGGATGTCTGTGTGAAAGTCGTTTTACGTAACATTAAACTCGAATGAATTATTATATATCATTATAAGTTTTTTGTTTTTATTCTATTGACGTAAAATAAAATAACCCTTGATATACGAAAAAAGATATGTCTATATTATATTTAATAATCTTGAAAAATTGCCCATTAAAATTATGTTTGTTTTACATCAATATACATGTAGGATATTGGGGTGAGCAAAATCATCACCATTTTTTTATTTTTTTTTTGGTGATGATTTTGACTTCGGAGTCAACCTCAGCCACATTTTTATCGATTATTTAAACAATGATGATGTTGATTTCGGAGTCAAAATCATCACCATTGCGAAAAAAACATTTGGGTAGTCCCATTCCCATTTACAGTGGGAAGCTTTGCAATTTTGGCTCAGACTCCCTATCCTGGATTTGGACTTTTGTCCCATTTTATCACTGAAAACCGTCCCTGAATTGGACTTCCTCCTATAATAGCCAAAATTTTTTGAAAGCCTCACCATCGCGCCTCAAAGAGACCCATAAGTTATCTGAATGAACGTATACCTTTAACCGATACAACTTGATCGAAATAATATTTATAATTATAACTCTTTCGTTTTTTACTACATTGACGTAAAAAGTAAAGCTTAACATGAATTATACGGATACACAGTTTACTATATTTTTTCAAAAGTTAAAAACAAGTTATATCATAATGTTGTAAATACGTGTATTAAGCAAATTGACATAAATGTGTGCGGGCGATTCTTTGTCCGTTCGGAGCCCATATTTACATTTTTGGTCACGAGTATTTGTTCTCATTTAAGCTCCGAATATATAAATCTCGTCCAGTTACAGCAGTAAGTGGCTACAAGGACAGCTTTGGCTAAATTGACCTCATGCAGACACAGTCTGATTCGGCTGAAAACGGAAAATTTCGCCCTTTTCAGCTTTCGCCCTTATACCTTTGGTAGCTTTTTTAGGTTGCAGAAAAAAGCGTGATTGATTTTTCGGGGGTTAAAATTATCGGAATGAAAAAATTCCAAAAGCAAAAAAATGCTTCATTTTATTTTATGTTGCCCGGTGCAGCCTGATTTTTTAAATCCTAAAGCACGTGAGAATATTTACCGCAAACGCTTTCAACTTTCGTAATGTTTTTTTCAGTATGACGCGATGAGATGCGCGAGAGAAAATCTATATCTTCGTAAATTACATTACGTAAATTACATTACGTAAATTACATTACGTAAAATACATTATGTATTTTCGCTCGTCGCCGATGCGAGATACTGAAAATACATCATGAGAATTGAGGCGGTTTGCAGTAAATATTCTCACGTGCTCCAGGAGTTAAAAATTTAAAATCGGGCTACACCAGGCAACATAAAATAAAATGAAGCATTATTTTGCTTTTGGAATTTTTTCATTCAGATAATTTTACCCCCGAAAAATCAATCGCGTTTTTTTGTGCAACCTAAAAAAGCATTTGCCCTTTTCATTTTTCGCTCTTTTCTGTATACGTCCTTTTGAAGGTTCACGTCTAAAAAGGACGAAAATTTTCCTTCTTGGGACTCAGACTGTCTGTTATTCGTCATTTTGAGAAAAATAACATAATGAACATTCATGGTAGTTTTTATGTACAGTCAGGTCCCTTTAGATGTGCACCCTTTAGATGTGCANGTTTTAGATACCTCCACTGGATGTCTTAAGTTTTAGCATATAAATTGGGTAGAAAAAAAATGATGGGCTATAAGTCGTTAGTGATGACTAGCAAACCCAGCCAATTTCAACCCGTGTTTTAAAACAAATTTGGATTACAAGCTTTTTCAAGCGTCAATTTATGTGTATTTTTATAAATTGTAAATAAAAAAACATGCTCAAACGTATTATCACAAAAATGCTTATTTGGAATCTACAAAAAATAGTTGTATCGAGTTTAGACTTTTTTGATAGCATTTTTTCAGCAGAATACGAATATCACGTTTATAGGGTTATTTAACCAACTCTCATAGAAAAACGGTCAAATTGTCCGTGTGTACGACGAGCAATGTCCCTTTAGATGTGCATGTCCTTCTAGATGTGCATGTCCCTCTTGATGTGCACGTTTTTCGGAAATCGAAAATGCACATCTAAAGGGACATGACTGTAAAAATAAATCAAATAAATTTTGTCACCTAAAATGAAACGTTTTTGATTTTTTCGCCTTTTCAGATTTCGCCTTTTTGACGTTTCGCCATTTTCAAGCTTCGCTTTTTTCAGTTTCGCTATTTTTAGCCTTTCGCCGTTTTCAGGATTAGGCCAAATCAGACTGTGCCTTTTCATAAAAATCTAATAGATAAAGCATGTATAATTAATAAGTTTGTTTTCGAAAAGGTAACAAGTATTTTTCAGCATATTCAGGTTTTCGCCGTTATCAGGTTCGCTCATTTCTGAAATAAACTATATGTATTAAAAAAAATTGTAAACAAATCGAGTGGACTGTCCTTATTACTCTTTTGAAAAAAAGTTACACGTCCTCGCAATAGAGCATTGTTTACTCCAAAAGGCGTTTAAAAAACGTTTAAAAAAATGCTCGCTAGCGCCAAAATACGTCTCCTCCCTCATTTTGTTTGTCGTTCGTAATGCATTCCAGGTACTTCTAAATTAATATAGGCTCTACTTTATAGCAATATCATATGATTATTTGAAAATAATCTGTAATATTGACACCATATTTTGAAAAAATGAGACAATACAGATTACCATGTATGGATGTAGATTATTACCATTTGAAATGTTAAATTCACACCAACTTCTATTAACTTTGCAATTACAAAATAGTATACCATAATAATTAATTGCCGTATATTAATATAGCATTAAATAAGACATAATTTAAACACAACCGTCTTTTCATGCGATGTTATTGTTTCCTTGAAAAAGTTAACCGTAAAATTTATTTTTGGATATTACTAAATTCAGATATTAGTAAATTACAAATTTTAGTCGGGCTTTACTTCTTTAAACTTTGTATCCTATTATATTGCCTAATGAACGATAAACAGAAGGGATGAGACGAATTTTGGCGCTAGCGAGCATTTTTATCGTTAAACGCCTTTTGGAGTAAATAATGCTCTATTGCGAGGAAGTGTAACTTTTATCAAAATTTGTATTTTTTAACACGAGATTTATTTTTTAACACCGAAAACTTCTAACGAGATTAATTTTTAAAACGGATATTAAGAAAAATGTGTAAGAAAAATTCCGTGTTAAAAAAGTTTCACCCGGGATTTTGTATTCCCAAAATATGAGTCCCGTATAACTTACAATTTAACCGTATAACGTGCAGTTTATTTTTTGAGAAACAATGATGCCCTTATACCGTTCAACTTATACGGTATAAGGGCATCATTGTTTCTCGAAAAATAAATTGTATTATTTTACGCTATTTGAACATAAAATAAGCCAATTTAAACATTGAAGGGTTAGTAATGTTTCTTGTTGTTTTCCTTTGTTCATAATTGACCTTATAATAATGGTGTGTAACATAAAAATTTGCACAAACTCGTTTGATTTACACTTCGCAGAAATGCCTCGTTTGCTAAATACAACTGAGTTTAATCAAGTTTCGATGAATCTTGCGCCTTTTGGACCATTCTGAACCCCTTTTCCGGAAACTTTCCGCGAAGCAATTATTATTATGTTGTTTTATATACAAAAAATAATAACTGCATAATCGATTGAATACAGTGTTTTAATTATTCCAAATAATATTTGATGAAACGCTTTTGTCACATTATATAATCAAGCTGAGTTTTAAATTTTAAAATCGATACGAAGCATATCATTTGCTATTTAAAATGTCTAGTGCAGACTCGTATTATACTATTATTATTTATTTTAATTTCAAAGTTCACTCTAGAAGTTCACAAAAGTTCAGCCTAGATTTAACGCCTATCGATTTTAAAATCTAATAAACGTTCGACGGAAAAATAATAGTTAAAATAAAAAAGAAGCCACCCACAAGTTAACATTAATTGTCCATTTTTCACATGGTTTTTGACAAAAAGTTAGGTACTTTTTTGGTGAAGGGTGTTTTAAACAAGGTTTGGCGACCATTTTTTCTACTTAAAAACAGTGGTCGCGAAACCTCACCCAAAACACCATTTCCCGACCATGTGGTCGCGAAACCATATTTTGAACCACAATTCTCGACCAAATGGTGTGGTCGCGAAGGTACCCATAAACGGGTTTATTTATTATTACCCCACTCCACTTTTTAAGTGAGGTCCGTTGCGGTTTTTACAAGAGTCTGCGTCCGACAGGCACAATTTTAAAATTATTATTGTTTTCTGTATGAAGTTTGTTTTTTTATGTATTCTGAAAACACAACGTTGTGCTTACTGACACTAAACCGGTTGGTTGTTAGATTTAAGAGATTGTAAATAATAAAATGAGATCCGCCATGATCGATTACCCATATCAATAGGATTCTCGGAACCATATTTTAAACTTCAATTTCTATTTTATAAAATTCGAGACAGGTTTATGAAATTTAAAAAGTCAAAGATCACGGGTTAAGGACTGTTTTATACTTAACTCGCACCCTGACGTTTTAGTATAAATATACACCGGGTGCGCAGTTATCGGGCGGGTTTCGCGACAAAAAACCTTAATCGGGCGCCCGATAACTGCTCAGCGCGGAAGCGGAATACGGTACAAATATGCAAAAAAAACGCCCGATAACAGCACTAGCGGGAAATTGGTCATATACACCGGGTACGCAGTTATCGGGCGTCCAGTTATCGGGCGGGTTT
>SCLG01000486.1:24983-42005 GCA_004367875.1 Oikopleura albicans | reverse complement strand
CGCCCGATAACTGGACGCCCGATAACTGGACGCCCGATAACTGCGCACCCGGTGTATAAATTATTGGCTATTGGGTAAGTTATTCGGTACCTAGAGCGTGAGTTTTTTAACAAAAATATATTAACCGATAAGCTAAAAGTTTTAACCTAAAACATTAAGTAGATCTTTTAGCCAAAAAAGACGAAACTTTTTTTAAAGAAGTTTTTAGGTTATTGACTATCCGGCAAATATTGGTACAGACCGGCTGTTAAACACGCTTTGCCGGTGATTGACAATTTGTCTGCATTGTAGACCCTGCGATATTTTACCTTTATCAAGTGATGTTTTTGATTTTGATTTTAACATTAATCTTAGGGTGTTGCGGTTGTTGGCGTAGTTCGACCATATGAGTATTTTTGTACATTATTATTTTAAATAAATCACATTGTTTATAATATCTCGAACCGTTTCCTCATAATATAAACTTTATATTTCGTGGAAGCGGTTCGAGAACGCTCTGAACAAAATGTGTTACAGGGGCAGGCCAATTTCGGGACGCTTTATGATTTTAGTGTCCATAAATTAGACTAAAAATCTTCTGTTTTTTTTGGAATAAAAAGCGTCCTGAAATTGAACTTTATTTGTGTCCCGCAAAGAGGTTTCCTAGAATTGACCTACCCCTTACAGTCATCAAGAAAGTAAACAAAAAAAGTATTTGAAAATTTTTGTAACACATTGGTAACACAAATGTACACATTTGAAATGTCTAAACTCAAAATGTTAAACATAACTGATTAGATGATTTACATTGCAATACTAAAACATAAAGTTTTTGATAAAAACCATGTACAGCTGTAAAAGCCATATCGTAACAATTTTACCCATATCGTAACAATGTTGCCATATCGTAATACTTTTTCCCATATTGTAACAATTTTTCCCATATCGTAACAGTTTTTTTGCCAAAATGACCAAGAAAAGGACCCAAAGAGTCCCCTAACTGGAAAAATTACCCATATCCTAATTGTTTTTGGCATGTGAAAGTGTTACGATATGGCTTCAACAAGTGTAACATGTTACATAGTCCGTGTTTTCATGATTTTTTAAAACCAACAAAATAGGCTTTATTTTTTTTCCAAGATGGCTATAAATTTCAAAAATCTTCCTTATAGTTGTAGCACAGTAAAATAAGGCGAGCATAGTTTGTCACTTATATCTTTCAAAAATTAAGCCACTAAATTTATTTGATGAAAATTAAAAAAAATAACCGTATGTCAACAAAGATGTCAGTTAATTTTGTTTACTTTTTATGTGTGCTAAGGTTGCTAAAAATTTCCGTTATGTCACAAACCTAAATTATTATTGTGCTTGACATTTTCATGCCGAGATATTATTCCCAATATCACGCTGTTTCCGCACGGTTACTGTTGACATGATGCAAAAAAAAACTTGACAGATTGTTTGCGTGATTTTTTTCTTCGGGTGAGTCCACGGGGGTTCTATTTAGCAGTCATTAGTTATGCGTACTTAATCAAGCATCTTTATTGGCCGCGAATATCTAATTTTTTATATCAAAAAAAGGATGCCGATATTTTTCGTGCGAATTAAGCCGTTTACTTAAATCATTCCGTTAATTAAATGAGCATTCCTTTTGTTCATGATACTAACTACTGTAGAAGAATAGTTCGCACCATGAACAAAAGGAATGCTCATTAAAGTTAACCAATCATTTAAGTAAACGGCTTAATGCACACGAAAAATATCGGCACCTTTTTTGATGAAAAATTAATTTTTTTTTTGCCAATTTTTTTTGTCAAAAAAACTCCGTCCATCCTGGGAGTTAAAATATAATTGTGCTGCTAACCTAAGATAGAATGGCTGATTTTTGTAGAGTATCTCAAAAACGGTTTTATAAAAATGATACCGTTTTGCAAGGTAATCGCGAATTTCTGATTTTTGTAGATTATCTCGAAAACATCTTTGTATAGGGTGATTGCGTGTTTACATAGTCTGGATTAAGCTAATGAGATTTTTGGTTTTTAATTATGCTGTATCAATGGTATTTTATTATCCAGTATCATCAGGTTATTTTTTTGTTCCATATGAGATTTTGGCGTAAACCGTGCCCATATCTGCTAAAATTAGTATGATAAAGTCTTAACCCTCAAACACATCTTTTGGACATTTGTCCAAACGAGCATATAAAACGCATTTTTTTAAATGTTTTCATCTATTTAATATAAGGGCAGTAAAAATCAACATAGAATAACCGCTTACAAACTCGGAGAGCAGATAAAAATATAAAAAATATTTCCATAATAAATATTAATTAGTCATTTATTTGAGCTAGGCAACCTGAAAAAAGAGGTTATTTCCAATTAATAGTTCTCACNAATTGTTAAGTAGTTAACGCTCCACTAGCCTGCAAAAAATGAACCCCGAACGTTAACGGGTTAACAGTTTGTGAATTTGTGTTTTTTGTGGTCAAATCGACCAAAAAGTGTCCATGGGTGGTCGAAGCCGTTTCGAGAGCATGTTAATTCGATTCAGGACCATCGATTTGATTAAGTGAATAATTACGTAGATTAGAACACTTCGAATGATTTTTTTGGACAAATGTCCAAAAGATGTGTTCACGGAACTGTTGTAAATCTGTGTTCAAAGGTTAAGGAGTTGAAATCGCCGTTCGTGTAGGTTAAAAAAAAATTAATAGGCGATTCCAGTAATTTAATTTGTTAACCTACACGAACGGCGATTTCAACTCGTCAAGGCCTTATGAAAAAATCTAACGATCGCTGACATGTGCGTGTTCTAGAGAAAAAAATCGAACTTCTGATCTATATTTAACTTTTCCGCGCGCGGCCGTGCTTGTTAAGTTAACAGTTAAATCGATATAATAAAAGTTATATAAAATTGTAAACAACTGTACAAAGCCAGTTACCTTAACAACATGTGTTCAAAATGTGTGACTAAATTCAGTTAAGAAATCTTTGTTGATAACATAACTGGTTAGGGGTGAGTGTTTTCCGTTTATGGGGGTGATCCGTTAATTTAACAGTAGGAGGTTATTTTAGGGCCCAACTCAAAACGGTTTATAGAAAATAATTTTGCCTGAGTATTATAACAATAATTTTAGGGCCTTGGCGCATAAAAAAGACATGAGTGACAGCAATAAACAAAAACAAAGTTGGTAATTTTCCGTAAGTTGTCAACTCACCAGCAAACTGTTAATTCCCAACCGTAAGCATTGCATTTCTGTCACTTTTCAAATTCACTATTAAATCCATGTATCAAAGTGATTTGTTTTTCAAAATGTAATCCTCTCTGCGTTATTACGTGCTGATCACAATGACGCACAAATTTAAAATCGAACCATTTTATTTTCCTGAGTCATAAATAATTGGCATTTGAGCCAATCGGCTTCGTCCAAAGTCCATCGTGATCAGCCCCGATCGCGACGTCCCGAATCGCCTAGATTTTGCCACTTCTTTTTCTAAGAAACGTCGAGACGTCCAAAATGTGCCGCTCCTAATTTGAATGTTTAACATTTGTTTTGTTAAAATTTTAGCTTTTTTAGTCTTCTGGTCCCGACCAAGCTAGAGGAACCATGTAAGTTTAAAATATAAAGCATAAAAAGATAATTTTTCCGAAAATTCATGGAAAGTTCTCATAAATTTATGGAAAATTCCCAATAGTAGGACTAATGACTCATCGCGCCGCCTACGTAGTGCGATCTAATGTTTCTTTGAAGTGCACTTCAGAATCCGAAATTCGTAATTTATAACCCATGGGTACCCATCTATGCGATCAGTATATATTTTTTGAATTCTTGAAAATTTGCCTGTAAAATTTTATAAAATATGGATAATCTAATTTAGTAATCCAGGATTACGGTCGGTGCGCTCTAATGTGTCCCAAAAAAGTTTCTAAAATGAAACATTGGAGCACAAACTGAGAAAAATAAAATATTAGAGCGCATTGCGTAGCCGATGATTAGGATCTGTACTAGGCCTAGCTAGGCTTTTGAGTATGAGAATACCAGAAACAATATAAAAAAATCCAGAATATACATTTTGCAAAAATTTTGTAGTCTCTTGGAAACTATTTCTTAGAGAAATTTTTTGTCAAAAATTTTGGGTGGGTTAAAAAAAATTTCCAAGAATGTTTTGATTTGCAGACCCTCGAAAAAAGCTTTGGACAGCCTAGTATATACGGGGTATATTTCCATAAATTTCGACAGAATTTTCCATAAATTCCTCGTTATTTTCAATAGCCTATTGACAATAGGTGTCTCGCAATTCACAATAAGTTATTTGCCATTTCCCGTTTCAGTGTGAGGCGTAAGTGGAGAGGCCGGATTTTTTTTTTCGACAAAAAGTGGGAAAGATCACAAATTGACCACACCCTGTGTATCTGGCAAAAAATAAGTTTCTCAAAAAGTTTCGTTTAAATGACACAAATGGATGCTCAGCCTACTGTGCGGTTTGTTTAAAAACTTTTTCGGGGATTTTTTTATATGCAAACTTGCCCACTTTTGTTTCCTGGAATAAAAAGGACACCTGAAATATTCACCAAATAAAGGACAACGATGCGTCTTTGTAAGGCTGAATCGCGTAAATAAAGTCGCCTATTTCAGTAGAAATTAATTCAAAAGCACACAAAAGGATCAGTCATAATGACGATCTGTTCAAACACTTAAAACACTCAGTCAATTGAGTTCGATTATTTAAAGTTTTTTTTCACATAAAGATATTATTTTCAAGTTCAAAGGCACAGCTTCATTAACGCGTCATTATGAGTAATTTCGTTAAACTATTACGAGTTCGTGTTCCCCTTTTTACCAAATAATATTTATTTTCCTATAACTCTATGAAAAAGCGGTTGTGATTCAGCCTGCTGGCATGAAACTCCCGAATATTGAGTCATTTCTTGGTACGATTTTTTTTTGTCAAAATTTTAGAATTTCGTGTCAGTGGGCTGAATCACACCCGGTTATTTTCCAACGTTATAGCAAAATACACATTTTTGGTGAAAAATGAAAATGAACAAAACTTGTACAAAGAAAATTATTACGAGTTCATTTTCCCTTTTTTGCCGAATAATTTCGCAATAACTTTGGAAAATAACCGGATGTGATTCAGCCTGCTGACACGAAGCTCCAAAATCTTGAGTCAAAAAAAAAAAAATTATACCAAAAATGACTCAAGATTTCAGAGTTCCGAAGACTCAGCAGGCTGAATCACGCCCGCTTATTTCATAAAGTTTTAGAAGAAATTCTTATGAAAAAATGGATTACGAACTCGTAATAATTTTACCCGATTAGTCATAACTTATGACTCATAAGGACGCGTTAGTGAAGTTGTGCTTTCAAACATGAAAATTGTATCTGTATAACTGTTATAAAAAACCGCAAATAAAAACAAGGAAAATTAACTCGTAATATTTTTTTTAGTACATATTCTTACAATGATTAATACAGGTTAACACGATAAAGGCTTAGTCATAATGAAGCTTATAATAAAAGGTCACTGTACTGAATTTAATCCATATCTGTTTCCGCCAAAAATAGATTTTCATAAATATAAAACGTACTAATAGGTAAGTGTATGCGTGTAAATTCTCTGTTTTATAATTTCTAGATATTTCATGAAGGTTACTGAAACACAAACTGCGCTCAGCGCGTAAATAGACTTTTAGTTTTTTAATGAGAGACCTGAATTGCAGTTATTGTTCGCTGAGCTCCAAGTTCAAAGTGAACACTGTGTTCAGAGCAGACTATTTGAGAATTTACAAGTTCAGGTAAAGTGACTGGCCTCGACATTGTTGATTTTTTTTCCATCATAGTTTTCTCGGCGACGTATCATTATTTTCAGAAAATTTCCGTGAATACGGTATGTTTGAGGTGAAATATTAGTACATCAACCATTTTGGCCTTACTTAAAAATCTACCATAAAAAATGTTACTAGATCTACCATAAAAAATGTTACTAGATTTTTAACATGTCACGTGGCATGTTTTTGTGTTGCATTTTTGTGATTAAATTTTATTTTGTAAATTATAATGGTTTGTGCGATTTTCGCCAACTTTCGGGCAACTGTGATTTAGTCTAAGCCAGATCTGAAAAGTTTTTTCCTTTGAAAATGGAAAATAATTTTCAGTTTTTTTATGTATGTTTTAAGGATGGGTAGGTAGATTTGTTTACTACTTAAAACTGAAAACCAGAAAAATACATTTTAGTAATATTTCGCCTTGTTTTATCGATTGGTTAAGGTTTTAGTGCAATTCTGAAGTACAATCAAGTTCAATTTTATGAAAATTCTAGAAAAAAATGACGTTCAAAAAATTCGTTCAANTCTTTCAGAAAAATGGCCCGTAGGGTGCTTAGGAGTTAAAATTTGAATTTCCTCTAATGGGATTTTTTGTTCAGTTGATCAAACTGTATAACCTAGTATACTTACTTATTTCATTTGACGACTTTTTTTTTACCTGAAAAAGTTTGTGGGCAGCCTAAATGCTACCTACCCATCCTTAATGAACAACTTGAAAATCGAAATGATTTAACAATTTTTTCGCGAATAAGAGATTAAATATTAATACGCCAACCATTTGGATGGTATGATCCGAACCTAAGTCCGACTTACCATAAAACATGTCACTAGATATCGCATTACACAGTTTGTTTTCTTGTCACGTGGCATGTTTTTGATTCGAACTTTTGTGATTTACGTGTGATTTTTTAATGGATTGTGAGATTTTCGGGTAATCATGATTTTCACCTGCGGGTAATTATGATTCACACCTGCGGAACTTAACAAAACGTTGGGGAAAGGCGTTAAGTTCCAGGCATTCTGTTGAGTTCCGTAGCCAGACGGTGTAGTCCAAGCCAGATGTGAAAAGTCTTCTTCAAGAGGTTTTTGGTGTGATTTTGGATCGATTTTGCAAAATTTCACTTCTCGATCCCAAAAANAAAAATGTCAAATGGATACCAATTACGTATGCATGTTACGTAGTACATAAAACGTACTGCATAATATGTACATACATATACTACATATGTATTGTATCAAAGTGTATTATATGTATGTAGTACGTGTACTACAAATGTATAGTATTATATTTCAACGCCTTTTCCGGATACTTCCGACACATATTATGTAGATAAATATGCTATTGTATAATCCGACTAGAAATCACAATTTTCATATTCCGTCGAAAGATTTTTACAATAGCATATTCTAGCATAATTTTACTTTTTTGGCGTTTGTTTCTCGAATATGAATTGCATGTTCCACAGGAAACATACATTTTATCTTTCGTGAAAAACCGCTGAAAGGAAAATTATGTAGTACATATTTAGAATATGTACAATGTATTAACATAATACATATGTATATAATATACATAGTACATTGTATATAATATACAAAATGAAAGCCCGTTGTTGTAGCCGATAGTATCGGCCCGATACTATTTATATTTGGGTTTAAAATACGCCGGTTTAAAATGAATAATGAGAGATAATTACAGTAATTACTAATCTTTAAATACGTATGGCGATTTATATAAATACCTTTTTATGTTTGCCGGTATAAAAAGGGACAATTAATTTTACGCTTTGTCACATAAAATGACTCATATTCCGGGTGTAGTCAAATGGATCCAAATTTCAATTTTTTTATTAAATTTTGGATCCATTTGTAGTCTGAATACAAATGGATCCCAAAAATTAAACTAAAAAAATCTTGTGTTAATCCTTGGNTTTTCAATTATTTTCATTAAAAGTCGATTGAAGGGGATTAACGTATTATAACGTGTATCATAAATGCAGAGTCTGTTGAATGCAGTATCTATTTTTATCCATACAAAATGCCGAAAAGTTCCCTAAAAGCGGACTTTTTTTTGCCTTGAAAACCTCATTTTAAAATAAATTCAAAAATTAATTCTTGCTGACAATTTTGCTAATTTTTTCATGGTTAATTTTAATTATGGAACTAATATAGCCCAAGTTCAATCAATGAAGCCAGAGATACTAAAGAAAAATTTGAACAAAAGCATTAATGAGTCAGTAATTTACCGTGAGACACACCAGCGGTCGGCACATTCGATGTTTTTTCCTACCCGACCCGGAACCGCGGGTAAAATATGGGTTTTTGAGTCGGGTCACAGACCCGAGTTAAATTCGAGCTCGGACTCCGGGTCGGGTCACAGATCCGAGCAAAAAGTCGGGTCTCGAAATTCGGGTCTACACCCGAGCTAAAAAGTCTATCCAACCCGCACCCGACCCGACTCAGGTCGGGAAAATTCGGGTTTAAACCCGAATCCCGGGTCTAGACCCGAAAACTTAAATGTATTTTAGCTAAATTTTTGGTTGATTCATATTAATTACCATATGTTTTGTCATTTAGGACAAAAAAAGGCATGAAATTCGTAGGTATTTACTAGTACTTAAGCAAAAATAACTACCGTTGTGAGTTTACCCAACTTTGACCCGGATTTGTCCTAAATTAACGAACTTTGACCCGAGCAGAAAACGTATGTGACCCGATTTTGACCCAAATATTCCACGGGTCTTGACCCGTCTTTGCTAACTTTGACCCGAATTTTGACCCGAATTTTCCCGACTCGGGTATTAAAAAAACTGTATACCCGACCCTAGTCAGCCCCTTCTCGGGTTTTGAGTTCGGGTCTAGAACTCGGGTCTTGACCCGAGTAAAAATGGCTACCCGAGTCGGGTAGGAGATCGGGTCGGGTACTGTGCCGACCTCTGAGACACACTTCAATTTCGCAATTGTATATAAAAAAATAATCGATATAAGCGAAAAAGAAAAAAAANCTTGGAGTTTTTGGATCCATTTGTATTCGGACTACAATTGGATCCAAAATATAATAATAAATTGAAATTTGGATCCATTTGCTCACCCCCCATATTCCAATTTTGTTTGAGAAGCTGTGTATTTTAAGTATTTATACCATACATTTTTCTTTTGTTAATTGTAGATTGAAATAGCACATGATAATTCGTTTCCCTTTTTTGCCCCGATACAATGTGGCGGATGGAAAGACTAACAATATTTTTTGCCTAGAACAATATTTATCTTACTACACCCAGACTAGGGCTTAGATTTATTACGGCAAACATAAATAGGAAACTGTTGTTTACAAGATGTGTTGACGGTTGTTTTAGAATTTAGTGTTTTTTAAGGGTTCATAACACCATTTTTGATGATTAAAGTCTAAATATAAGCAAACCACTTTGTTGGGTTTAACCTTCCCCCTAATGTGTAATAATAATTCTATTTTTAAGTTAACCGGTAAATTTGAATAAGCTTATTTTTTTTCTAGATTGTTTGAGAAAATTATATCGTGTGTCAAAGCTCAAAATTTGCCCAATTTTTATTCCAGAAATTAATAGGCATCGGGGGAAGAATGACATCGCTTTTCTCTTTCACAAAGAGATGGAATTCTAACCCCGATGCGCATTAATTTTTAGAATAAAAATTTGGCAAATTTTGAGGTTTGACACACTATAGATTATCACCTACAAATGGTCCGGAATCAAAAGTCAATGAGGATTTTTTTTCTTAGAAAAAAAAGCTAACTTTATCGGTCGGTAATTTTCACTGTCTGAATATTTAAACTTAATACGGAATAATTGGCTAAGCGAGTCATTGTTAGGAATAATTGCCATTATAGTTTCCGTGTTTATTTTTTTTTGGTGCTAAAATCTGAACAGCTATTCATTTAAACCGGTCGTTAAATCAGTTTATCTGACATAAGAATTATGCAATTAAACAAAATTTGAAAAATAAAGAAACAAAACTAATCTGAAGCTTCAGAGTTTGTGCCTATGATTTTTATGGCCATTTTCGTTGAAATTTTGTGATACATGAAAAACACTCATAATTATCCGGATGGAATGAATACAAAGTGCTAGAAAAAGTTTTATTTGTTATAAGGGCCAAATTAGGGTTGATTTCGTGTTTAAAAAACTGACTTTTCATGGCACGCCTCAATCCTATCTTTATTTGGCGAACCCACGATAACGCGATTTCGTGTTGTTACAATCATAATTATGAATTTTTTGCTTTATATTATATAATAAGCAGTTACAACTGAATTACAAGCGCGCCTATTGGCTCATGCTTTTTTATAGGCGCCTCCTATTGGCTAGCGTCCTTTAGCCACGCAAACAACTCACCGCGCTGCTTGTAATATAATATATATATATATATATAATTAGGCAACAAATTCATAAATATGTAGTAACAATCCAAAAATCGTCTAATCCTAGGTTCGCCAAATAAAAGCCGGCTAGCCTTATAAGTTATAAGTGTCGGTTTTTCAAAACAGGAAAACAACCATTATTTCGCGACACCCTGTATAAGTGTTAGTTTTTGAACTTTGATCAGGCTCACCCTAATAGATAATCGATACCATGTATAGAGTCTACTATAGAGTAATTGATGTTATAAATTGTTTTTGAATCCGGAAAAACTGCAAAGTTGAGTTTTATTTTTCTGATGTCACGTAGCCTATTTGTCCTCGTTGATCGCGGAAACCCAAAACATAGAATATAGTATCAAATAAGCATATTCACGTATTTATTTTGCTGACGGCACTTTTGGGATTAGCATAAAGGCGATACAGGGTCGTGTGAATTTAGACTGTCAAAAATTGTCTGAAAATAAAATTGAAAAAAATATTTTTTTATTTACGATTAATCTGGGGAGTTTCATAGTAACTTAATTTCCAAAAGTAGATATTGACTTCCATCAATTGAAAAAGTGTCTTTAGAATAAACTCATGCGCCGTTATCTTCCAAAGCAAAACTGAAAGTGTATACCGCCACAGCGCTTTATAAGCTTATTCCTGGAGTTTTTACTAAAAAATGCAAGATAAAAGTACAAACGGAAAAATGGTACGATAACGGCGCAGGCGTTAATATTATTAACCGCTTGCAAGCGCTTGCTGGCTAAAATGTTTACACTAAAGAATTACCTAAATAACGTTCTGTTTCAAAACAGTTTTAAAATGCTATGTGTTTTTTATCACGATATCTCAGTTTTTTTCAGAATCCGTAATAGATAGTTAAACTACAAGTGGGAATTTTTTTTCTTAAATGAATCGCTCGGATATTAAAAAATCCCACCTGTATTTGGGTTAAACCGGAAGTGAACAAGAAAATGTGATTTTGTTTTACCGCTTCTAGGAAAATTTATACTTCAATGGCTCTAATTCCGCATTTCTGCACGGTATTAAGTTTTTAGTTCGGTAACATGTGGCTAATTGTTTTTAAACTTTGTTTGTATTTGCAACGTGTGCTCAGCTGGTTTCAAAAAAAAAAAAACTAAAAACGTGTTTCTCAGCTGGCATGGAAATACATGCCATTTCCCAATTGCATCATGAATTCGTCACAGATTTCCCTATTTGGTTCTTTGTTGTTGGGTAGGTATCAAAGAACAGTTATCGCCTCGTGCAAACGATATAGTTTATGGCATACGATACGACATTTTTTTTTGCTCGTTCGCTTTTTTTTTCATTTTGTATTTGTACAAACGTTAACAATTTTTGTTCGTATTGATTGGGCTGGCTTTAAATACACTCTTAGTCGATTATAAGGGCGTTTTTTTTTCCAGAGAACCCTTCAGGCGGTAATAAAAGTCGGAAGTTACAAACCTGTTCACGGGTTAGTTGTCAATTTATAAATAAGTAGAAACGTATCTACCGGGTGGTCGCTGAAAACGCATTTTTTTTCGTATTTTTAAACAAATAAATACCCGTTCGCAAGATTATCCCCCAAAATCCCGCAAAAATACCATGCGCGGATTCGGGACCCTGTTGCGTCTTAAATCTTTTGGGGATAATATGTACGGATAAATACAGCTCCTGCACTCATTATAGCGATTTTTCGGTCGGAAATTCCGATAAGAGTAAAGATAAAATTCACCGCATTAATGACCATCTTTTCAGGTGTGTCATTTCAAGGTGTTAACAGATTGAATGGCCTTGTGTGAAACCATCGTCTCATCCTATACGTTAAAAATATGTATTACGTTCATGAATATGTTTCAATTATATCGATAAATTGTGCAGAAAATAATACCCCGTGTCCCACAAACTGTACTATTTTTACTACATCTGTAGTCACAATAATGCAGTATGTGGAATATATTGTACTATTTTATGCGCTATTAATCTACATAATTGTATATATAATTGATACGGTAAATTCCCGAAATTTTTTGACACGGTACCGTAACTCTTAACAGAAAATCGTAGGAGAGCAAAACAAAAAACGTTGAAATTTTTTTTTAAATACGTAATATATTATATCTTATCAAATGTATATAATTAGACAAATCGGCCTTTAGTTGACGTGGCGATGTCATGTTTGGTATTTTTCCTAATCCGTGCATATTTATAGTTATTTCACGGTACACCGATTTGTCTTAATACATGAAGAACTTAAGTAAATCTCCGAGTTATTTATTCTTGATTCGCCTGATTGTTCATTAGGCGTATCGACATACGAGCTTTTAACCAGTATTTGCTGGAACCGATCAAATTAAAGATCTAACTTTTCGAATAATTCTACTTCTTCGATATAATTGTGTGTACATCACCTGCGCAGTTTCATTTTCGAAAAATTGAAATTTAACTGCGTAGTGCGTAGGCGGAACATGACGAAATATTTATTTTCTACAAGATAATAGCTTGCGAGAAAACTGCGTAGGCGAAACATCACGAAATATTCCCTTTCTACATAGGAAAAACTGCGTAGGCAAAAAAGAATATTGCCTGAAATGACGAATATGATATTTGTCATCTTTTGGAATATTTCATCGTTTTTTTTATGCCTGCGCAGTTTTCTCGTAACCAATTATCTTGTAGAAAGGAAATATTTCGTCAAAATTGGAGCATTTCATGTTTGATAGATGACTGCTCAGGTGGTGTATGTTAGTATTTACGTTTTTAAAAGATAGTAAAATTGTCCAAAATTAAGACCAGCTATCCTTTACTTATATTTCACTATCAGTGCCTTCGGTGCCATGCAAACCATGTTATAAATGGGCGCGGCGTACGGGTTACGTCCCTGGGAGTTAAGCAGCTTAACTTGAGTAGTGATTTCGAAAAGCTGTCTAATGTAATAATATTGAGAGGGGAACTCGACAACTAAACTTAAGTCCGCATTGTACCGTCAAGATTTTTGTTGTTATCATATACAATATACAATATGTGCTATTGACTCGGCGTAATTACACTTTGTTACTAAGCCAGCAAAAAATGTAAGAAAATGTAAAAAAAAAATACGAAACCCACCTGATTCCCAAACTATACTCATTTGTACCGTGACCAACGGTAGAGTATGTACGACACAGTACCTAGTGCAGTACCGAGCATACCATAATTGAAGTTGAATTCTTAATTTCGCAATAGTGGTGTAACTTTTCAAATCTAATGTTTTCATGTTTTCATATCACCCATAAACTTGTTTCTCTGAATTTCTGCATTTCTTGGCAATTTCGAAGCAATTGGTCTTTCAAAACGCAAACTAGACAAGTTAGCTGGAACTTTTTTTAATTCCCTTTTTTAACTATCGGACATTATTTTAATTTCTTTTTTGTAAAAACGTTTTTCTTATGCAATTTATAATCGTAGATTTGGAAGAAATGGGGAAATTGCGATTTTTTTCGAAGAAAAAAACTGACGAAGCCAAGATGTAGAGCTCATAGGTTCACATTTTCGAATAGCTCTCTAGGGCCCCTGGTGGTCCTAGTCTGACGAGCTCTACAACTTACCAGTTTTTTTTTCGAAAAATTCAATATTTCCCCCATTTCTATTAAATTTACAAAATTGTTATATTTTACCAATATATTATCGATAAGTTATCGACGATAACGATATTTAACCTGAAAAAAAATGTTATTTCTATTTTCTAGAAAGTAATGACAGGCTGCAAAAAATCGATTAAATTAGCTTTTTGTGCAAATTCTAAAATAATTTTTGTTTGTAAATTTCCCTAAAATATATTTGGGAATTTTGCAGAAAATCATGAACAGTTGATTCGAGTGCGTTTCAATGAGTCATTAACTTCAAATCGGTAAAATAATCATTTTTTTTGTTTTCAACATTTTACATATCGTTTTCATAAACAGCTCAATTTAGTATTATAAATGTAAATTATATCACAATGACGTGTTTTATAATTTTGAAAACAAAAACAACCTATTACTATTACCGGTTGTCGGACAATCTCGTAAACAATGACTCATGTTTTCGAATTCAACTTGTGTCGCTTTTTGTGCAATTCCCGATAATTTTAGACATTAACGGTTTTAAGTTCTCTGAACTTGACGACACTGTTTCTAAACTGATTTTATAATAAAAATATTTTCAATCTTCGTCTTTGCGGCGAATATTTAATTTTTTCAGAAAAAATTTCCCGGTTCAAGAAAAAGTTATGCGAAAATTTCTAGCCCTACTCTGTTAATTGGCATAATTTTATCATATACCGTGTGTCGGTGCTAAAACTGACGTTGTGAGACCACAAGTGCCTAAACACATCAGTTTCAGAATCGAGACACGGTACATTTAAGGTCCAGCGCCCTAGACCTTATAACATACCACTGAACTTGTTATGTTGCACACATATCTCAATAAAACAATTTTTTTGACGGAAATAGTTGGTTTCCGGGAACGAAATGTTGAAAACAATGTATGTTTTTGAATTCAAAGAAACATTTTTTGCTTGTCAAAACTGACACATCATTTTTGTTTTATTACCCCAAATTCTTAAAAATATTTTCCAGATTGAAGGGGGTGATTAGAAAGTAAAAAAACTAAACAAAACAGAAAAAAAATATCCAAACGACCTCAAAAATCTGTCCAGTGTCAGACACGACATGTTTCGAAGTGAGCATTTTAATAATCGTGAGGGTTGAGGCCATAAACTTGAATTAACTGTTCAGGCAGTGGGAAAATTACCACGGGCTGGTTATGTCGCGCGTTAGTCTAGTTAGATAGGGATTTTTTTATCTCAGGTCGGCTATAGGGTCATCTTACCCCCAACTACAATACCAAAAACGAGCTGATTATATTTTGCTAAGTATTTTCATACACGTAATTTACATAGAATTCTTATAAATTTCGGACCCCTAGACAATGAGGAAACTTAAAATATATCATATATATTTCTGTCGGCATGACATTTTCAAAAATTAACTGATAAAAAACAAAACATTTTACAGGTTAATACAATTTCTAGAATATTTTATCAAACAAATATTATGAGAAATGTTGCGTAAATGTTCCAAAATTTGTGTTAACCTGAAAAATGTTTTGTTTCTACCAAGTAATTTCAAAAATCTTCGAAAATAACGACATGTCAAAATATAAAGTACGAATGCTAATTTTCAAATAGACTTTTGATGAGGCCAACAATTTTAAAATAATAGTATGTTTTGTTCATCTGTTATGTCGGACTTCAAAACGACAAGGAAAATTGTAATATAAGTATAAAATAATATTTTATACATAAATACACTTATATCTGATATTTCGGAATTACTCCATTTTCAAAGATTTTTGCGATTGAAAAAAATTGGAGAAAATGGACTTATTCCAAAAGAGCAGATAATAATTGTATTTATGTATAAAATATTACATTATATTTATATTACATTTTTCCTTGTCATTTAGAAGTCCGAAATAACAGATGAATAAAACATACTAATATTTAAAAATTGTTGGCCTCACCCTAGTTTTGCCGTACGGTACCAAAGTGGACTATTGATGAGTATTCGTGTCTGGTGGGGCGATAGAGTCCTGCCCACTCGCTTTTTTGAGATATATATTTTTGTGTTTATGGTGGTTCGCTCTCGAGAGCTCTCTAGCCTTTAGCTGATCAAGCAATCCAACCACGTGACCAGACCCACCATACGACCATATATAATCACACCAAATAATTTTTTCTTTTCAAAATTAATATTATATTTTTTCGTATTTTTTTTCCGCCTCTTTCTTTTTCTTCAATATAATATTTTTTTTTATAATTATTTTTTTACCGCCGAGCTGACACACGAATAAGACGATGGCCTTATAAAATGAGTCACTCATGTATATTATGAGTTAAACAAAAAGCACAAAAAACAAAAACAAACTTATTTCACTTTTTTCAAAAAACGTTTCTGCCGGGGAAAATCGCCGGACGTAAAACACAAATCACAAACCAAAAATCAATTATTATTCTCAGAGTCCTACAGCAGAACGAGATTCAATTGCAAAATGGCTATGACACAATCTACAACTGGTATGTTTATTAATATATATTATATTTTTTTTTAATTTTAATATTATTTTTTTGTTTGATTATATTTCTATATTTTTGGAAAAAGAGAAATATTAGTTGTTCCCGACGAATTTATTGCAGACCCTTTCTTCAAATGAGACGATTTGTAGTCCCAAAATACTATTGTTATATTATATTTTAGTCATAAATGATCATGCTCCCATTAGGGACGCTTCCCCCCAAAAAAGAGTCTGAAAATGACCATTTTAACCAAATAGGTTGGCTATTTTCGAGAATATTAAAACGTTGGTTCAAAAGTGTCTCTAATGGCTGTAGGGACTGTAATAACGTTCGTAATAATTAAAGTGACGGTTTATCATCAAATAAACCATAAAGGGTCTTTCCACGTGCATTTTGATTGGGTGAAAGCGGGGAGGGGGAAAACTTTTAACCAATCAAAAGCGCGATTCGATATACAAGTTTTATTAGGAACGCCTTATCTAAATGCGTATTTTTCATTGACTGCCTAACCCACAACCGCAAATAGGGCAGAAATGGGCAAACCGAAGTTATCACACTGCACGTTTTTAATGACTTAAATTATCGCCTAGTCACGTTATTTCTGTGTTTTTGAGTAAAGCTAAAGCAAATATGTTCTGTTTTTGACCTTGAATGACAAAAACAAAAAAATTCTTCTTTCTGAATTAAACCAAAAACCACCAGGCGAGCTGATTTAAAAATAGACCTGTAGATA
>SCLG01000486.1:6183-24850 GCA_004367875.1 Oikopleura albicans | reverse complement strand
ACAACCGCAAATAGGGCAGAAATGGGCAAACCGAAGTTATCACACTGCACGTTTTTAATGACTTAAATTATCGCCTAGTCACGTTATTTCTGTGTTTTTGAGTAAAGCTAAAGCAAATATGTTCTGTTTTTGACCTTGAATGACAAAAACAAAAAAATTCTTCTTTCTGAATATGAGACCTGTAGATATATTCTCTACCCGAAGCTATTCACGATTTTTATGACGTCAATAACGCGCAAATGTCACATATTAGGTTAAGACAAGAAAACGAATGTCATTTTTTTTGGCTGCTCGCAATTTAATTAGGAAGTGGTTTCTTTTTGGATCCTTTGGTTTTTCAAATCTATTTTTGTAAAACCCAAAATGCCCTAATTGACGGTCAAGTCTTAACCATAATTTCATTATTTAAAAAAAATCGCAATCGGCAATACGCAACTGACCATAACGTTCACGCGTCTCATGGGCCCGCCTTAGGTGGACAGCAACGGCCATTTTGCGAAAAGAAAGGTATGGTCAGTTGCATATTCGTGAGTTCGCTCCAAGATGAGATGCTAATAACGTTAATAAGTCATGAAATCGCCTCAATTGAAAAAAAAATTGTTGCGCAAGTGAGGCGAATTCAAGACAGTTATAAAATCTTGTTATCATTATTATTTTAGAGGGAAATCGTAAGTCATCAGTTGCATATTTCGATTTTAGAGGGAAATCACGAATTTGAAACTGACCATACCGTGTATACTGAAACTGGTTCTTAGAAATTGACCATATTTTTGTAGCCCATTCTTCTCCAATCAGCATTCGCAATAAGCGACGTGCGCGTCGACGAACCCTGAGCTCGTCCGCTTCGACCAAGTCTACCTTTCCGAGTCAATATGAGATAAACGGCGTGGTCCTGGGCGAGGGGGCTTACGGTAGTGTGTACAAATGCACACACCGCGTCACCGAAATCGAGTACGCCGTCAAAATTATCTACAAACGACAAGGACAAGTTGCTAAGAAGGTAAATAGAATTTTTGTGCTAAAATCTCAAGTACATCCCTGACCAGTTATCTTAACAATGTTTGGATTATCATTTTTGGAGCGAAACTTATCGTTCTTTCTCATTATCTTACTCTGAGCACTTTTGGTGTAGATAACTGGTTAAGCGATGTACATTCATTTTTGCCCTTAAATATTTTGAGCCCTTTGATTCCGACCTTTTTAAAGATAAATCATAGATTCAGAATGACAAAAAAAAAATCGTAAATAAGTTGTTGATTGTATTTTTAACCCTAAAAATAATCAATTTCAAAACTTGCAACTTCGGATAAAAAACACTATGTTTGTTGTTAATCATATTTTATGGTAATTTTCCAGCGTTAATCACCCGGTTAGTTTACGACAAAAAATGTGTTAGAAAAACAGATCACACTTTTTTATACATTCGTCCCGTTCTTGTTTAAGTTAGTGTCATGTTATGCTACTTGTGTCAATTTCATTGTCCGGTGGACCTTAACCGTGCCGCAAACAAAGTTTATAAACAATTTCACCGTTGAGCGTTTTTTTCCTGTCGAGTATAAACATTTACGCCATCCTTTTCAAGTTGACTGATCACATAAATAATCTCCTCTCCGGTTTTTTTCCGATTTGTGAAAAAAATGAAACATGGTTATCCCTTAAGGGGGTACTGACTTGGAAACAGCTTTTAGCTTTTGCAGTAAAATATGTTTTTTCAAAGCTTCCTTTTTGTTCTTTTTTTTCAAAAATCGAAGGGTCGAAAAGGCGGAGGGTTATTTAGACGAAAACAACGGTGTGGTTATAAGGTCAAGCCAAAAAAATGACTTGGCGATAAATTGATTTGGTCTTAGTGCACGAAAATAATTTGACCTTATTCCGGTACAGTGTCAGTTTTTCTGAGCACCACCGCCACAATGTGATTCCCTGGGAGTTAAAACATTGTTTCCCTTGTACCAGCAAGTTTTTCGTGTACCGAGAAAGTAAAAATTGAATTATTTTGGCGGCGGTGGATTAAGGTGTCCTTGGCGTTTCTTTTTTTTCTCGTTTTGTTATTTTTCTAAACAATTAAGTAGCTGTTTTGTGTTGTCAAATGACTAATCCTATGTCATATCTTTGTAAGTTGTGATAGTCATCAACTTCACGATTTTGAACATGGAAAACTACTTTCTTAACCCCCACACACCCACATGTATTCAACAGCGTGAAACGTAAATGCCAGCATTTAGCGTCTGTGAATTATTATTGCGTCATTCTGCATATCGTTACGTAATATAAATAATAAGTTCTAATAAGTCAACAATAACTATAATATGTATATGGCCCATAAAATCCCCATACATAATTACGTTTTTGAAAATGGTTTGATAATTATCATTTGTACTAGAGTAATTAATTTTTTACATAATTGAATAATTTCAAGTTCGGAAAATTAA
Source organism: Oikopleura albicans (assembly GCA_004367875.1). Lineage (NCBI taxonomy): Eukaryota > Metazoa > Chordata > Appendicularia > Copelata > Oikopleuridae > Oikopleura > Oikopleura albicans. Next base: position 22,421 of record SCLG01000486.1, on the reverse strand, counting down.
ATGCTAATTACTTCTAATGAAGTATTCTATTATTTTTTTCAAATGGTAGATTATTATTATTACTCAAATTGGAAAACTTGTCCAGTGGGTCGATTTTCCCAGAAGGTCTTGAGAGGGCTTTAATCTTCACAATTGGGCATAATGTAATCCACTTTTCCAGATTAAACATTTTGCGTGTTTTTAGGTTTATCGCGAAATTGAAGTGTACTATCAATGTCAAGACGCTGACAACATTCTTCACTTGGTCGAACTTTTCGAGGACGAGAACCAATTTTATCTCGTTTTCGAACTCATCCGCGGAGGTAATTTACACTCATGGTTTTTAGGGGTTAACTAAATTCGGATCGAGCTAAGGAGATTATATTATTTCCTTAGCTCAATCCTTGTATCATCGAGGCCTAATCTCAAATTAACCTTGTTTTTACGCCAATATTTTTTTAACATTTTTTTTTTGATTTTGTTTGTCAGCGTTTTATTTTTCAAATCAAACAATGAACAAAACCGTAAGATAAAAAAAATGCGATTAGCTTCTTTTTTTGACTTACTTCCGAGAATCGAAAGAAAAGAAGAATAAAAAAAAAGCTTTTTTTGAATGGGATGGGAAACTCCTTGAGTTAAATTTGCGTTTCAGCTTTTTTCTATGTCAGTAGGTTGATAATCAAAATGGTTATTTCGTCATTTTCGTGCCCTGAGGGCTTTATCCTGTGATCGGATAAAATTGGGGCCGACCAATCAGATTAGACTATGTCTATGTTTCAACACCAGCCCGGAAGTTAAATGACGTCATTATTCTTTTTTTTTTCGGGAAAATTGGATTAAATACCAGTTCATCTTCCATGAAAAATCTTCGGGTCATTTGTTTTTGAAAATATTTTTAAACAAAAGTCTAAAAAAAATTAATAATATAGTAAGGGAAACTTTCGCAAAACTTTCACAAAATCGGCCAATTTGAAGTCAATAATTAGGGTTTTCAAATAAAACGAACCATTTCATGCGTTATCAATAAATAACTTGAAAATAGCGACAAGTTCATGAAAAATCGAATCTTTTTTTTATCATATTATCGCCACGCTTTTTTCTAACTATTATATAACGATAGTGTATCTTAAAATTCAGTTTTTTTGTTTGTTTATTGAGAAAAAATTCAAAGAAAAACTATCGTTTAGTGAATTTTCGATTTTTTGGAATTACAGACCGAGTACGCTTATGTTTACAAAACTCGTAAAATTCTAGAATTCAAAGCCAGAGTTTACGAAATTTGGCTATAATGATACAAAGAAGATTAGAAATTTGGTTTATCATTGGGGTTCATTTTCAAAATACCGTCTAATGTAATAAAAGTGTACTCAGCTAACAAACGTGTCATTTTCGAACTTTTTTGCGGCTTACAATCCTAATTGTATCTATTTTAGGCTCCCTCGAGGCTCGCATTGCAGAAATGAGTGGTGATGGACGATTACCTGAACGTACCGTCAAGTCGTTGGTAAACTCGATCGCATCGGCACTTAAATTTCTACATAACAAGGGGATCGCACATCGTGACATCAAACCTGCTAATATCTTGCTCCCAAATTCTAAAACGGTAAGTGGGTGTCTCATCACCATCAGAGCGGGTGTCTCTTCACATCAGAGTTGACTTCATCACCCTAGAGTCTATTTTCGTAGAGTTTTTTTCGAAACAATTTTACTCATTTATTCGTACGATGTTAGTGTAAAAATAGATAATTAGTTAACCCTCGCGCACCTATCTGAGGAAGTGTGGGCGCAGTTAATGATACGTGGCCGGTTTCGGCTACGATTTTTTGTTCTCGATTAATGAATTCATAACGGTTTTTGCTATCTTTGATATTAGACAATGTCAAAAGAGCAAAAATCCCTATGAATTCATTAATCGAAAACAAAAAAATTGTATCCGAAACCGGCCACGTATGATTAACTGCGCCCGCACTTCCTCTAATAGACAATGCTGCATTGTTAATGCAGAATTACTCAAACAATTTTTCATTTACAAGGGCAAATAATGGCTATATTGCCCCTCCCTCCCCAACACCAAAAATATGTGACATTCTATTCATATTTTCAATTTAGTTTGAGAGCGCAAAGTTATGTGACTTCGATCTGGCATCACGATCGCCAAACCAAACTGAATTCCGTGGTGACTTATGGTAAGTGTTGTTTTATTTTTTGATATAGGCGTTTTTAACTTTTTTTTCTGAAAAGACGTTTTAAAGTGTACAGTATGTGTAATATCAAAACAGGACAGAGATCAACTTTTTCCTCCTTTTGTCAGGCTCATAAAATCTGCTCTAGAAATCCTTTATGAGAGAAAGGTATAAATTATATCCCATTTGTTTTGTTCTTGACCGAGATGTTTTTATATTTGATTCCTAACATATCCCGCGTGTGAAATAAAACTAGGTTTAACATCATTTTAGATTGTTAGATATAAAATTTTCGTTTTTGCATCAAAAAATAAAACATCGGGTTCCTCTTGATCGACTTTTTTTATAAAAGAAAAAAAACGAGCCACAATCGGCTGACAATGTTTAATATCAAATAAATATGTTTCGCGAAGCAAATATTAACATCGTTGTTCGCAAACTTGGATGTTGTTAGATTTTCATCTTTTTTCTTATTTATTTGCCTATTTATGGCCTCATATTTTCCGTTTTGATGACTTGACAAATTTACAATGACGGTTCTACACTGATAATTATGCATTCTGACTATGAGAACCGCCTTTTCGATAGGAAAAAACTGATAATAAAAAGTGAATGTCCAAAAACTCGCCCCAATTTTGTATATTTATCATTTTCATGTTCTAGATATTATATAATCCTTTGAAACGGCGTTTCAGAAATGAAATAAGGGCTTATTTTAAAACGCGTGTAAAATTGTTGTTATTGAACTTCAACTTAGGTGTGCAATTAAGGCACTTTCGCGTCTTTTTCACGAAAAATGACGGATATGGATACGGTCACTGTAATATATCTCATATATTTATTGTTTTATCCTTTCCGTTTCGATGACTCAAATGGTGATANATGATTATGAGAAAGTTCGATACGATCAGCAATGTGATATTTGGAGTCTTGGTGTTATAACGTAAGTAAACATAATAAACGTGTTGTCATAAAACAAACAAAAGTGATTGATTTGCATCATACAAATGCCTATTTTCGGGGAACTAAGTGCCTTTATTTTTTGTTTAACTTTCTCTGTATATATATTATAGATGCCTAATTTCCATAATCAGAATGATAATATATAAAAGAACCCTACGGTGATATTATTTTTCCAGGTGTATAAAAATTCTAGAATAAAAAAGTGTTAACTTTTCTTGATTGACACATAATAGGTTATGGAGACATTCTACCAAATTAAATTGTGGGTTCTTTTTTTTGGATAAGCATTTCTGAAAAACCTATCCCTATTTACAACTATTATTTCTATATTCCAGACAACTAATCTCAAATTTCTTAGATATTCACTGCTCTCTGGTAAGCCCCCATTCGAAGGGTGCTGCGGAAAGAACTGCGGCTGGGATGAAGGAGAATCATGCGATGAATGTATGGATTTACTCTTTCTATCCATTGAGCGCGGTCAACTTCGCTTTCCCGAGAAGCAATGGAAAAATATCTCACCAGAAGCCATAAACCTAGTAAGTCTTATTATTTATTTTTACTCAAATCTATATCCTTAGCGTGTCTCAAAATATCTCGCAGTATTTGTATCTAACATTTATAGCACATTGAGAAATCCATTTTTGCAAATACTGTTTGTCCGATATCAAAATTGAGTCTCTTTTTTTTCTAGCTAAAGATGCTTTCATTCTAACCGATAACAACGTTATATAATGTTACTGCAAGGGAATGTCCGATACTTGGTCTGTTATAAGGTCTTTATACATTTTTTCTGGATTATGATTGAAAATGCCAGGAAAAAAGATTACAAATATCTTCGATTTTTGATTACTAAGTGAAAAAAAAATGAAACGGTATTGTTTTAAGTTCGCGCAGTTCTGAGACACCCTAAGCTTTTCAAGTACAAAGTCTTCCCCTGATCGATTTTGCACGTCCAAAATGTGTTTCTTCTCTCCCCTGCTAAATCTAACTCTCTATTTTAAGATTTCACGCTGCCTTGCCAACGATCCACGCAATCGACCATCGCCCGATGAGATCCTAAAGCACAACTGGTTTTCGGTCGATGCGGATGATGGCGAATGCGGCAAAATGAGTTCCAAAATTCACCGATCTTCAAGCGCTTTAACATTCGACGAGATTGTAACCATTTAGTCTTACAATATCGCTCTATTGGTGAGCCCAACTTTACAAAACAAAAAAAAAACAAAAAAAAAATTCGAGAGTAAAACAAACAAAAAAAAATCAAAAAAGATTCTATTATGTCTTGAGTCAATTTTGTGATGAGGAAATTGATTTTTGTGATATCATCTATATGAAAACTATTTCCAAAACAGTATTGGACAAAAGGACCACGATAAATACCTTGCCTGTTTTATAAGGCCGTATATGATGTTTATAAAACCGCTTCTCGCGGCTGTTCCGTCCCAGAATTGTTAAATAGGGTATTTCCCACTCTTAATCCAAAAAAAAATACATACCTTGGAGATAATTTTCAACCCGCCATAGGAGATATCACTCCTGCCTTTTTTTTAATTTTGGCATTTTTGAAACAACAATTTTCTTTTTACTAACTTTAAAATACTCTTGACGTGATAATATAAATCATTTACCCCGTTTTTTTTTTGTATTTCAAGCATTGTGACTTCAGATAAGATAAAGTTCCTCATATTAAAAAAAAACAAAAGATATTTCAAATCATTAGGTGTATGTTTTTTTCTGCTCCGTTTTACAAAACAAAAAATCATTGTTTTATCGTTCTTTAAAAGCCAAACTAAAAAAAATCTGTCCTTATAATTATTATCATTTACTATTATTATTTGTGTGAACGAATTGTGTTGTAGCAATTCGCCAAAGCGTCGTAGAAGGTGTTCAACTATTTTTTTTTACATATGAAAAATATATGACAGTTCAGACAAAAAATATATATCGCGATAGCTTCCCTATTTTTTTTACTCCTAGTTCTTCCTGATGAAAAGCAAAAAAATATTGGATAATTTCAAATTGCCCGGTGCAATCTTGACTTATACCCCCTTTCTAATGCTAAAACAAAAACCACATGATTGCTAGGGTGTCTGTTTTACTGTTTTGACACTGGATTCCTTAAAATAAAAAAAACATGTTTCGGTAAAAAAATAACAGTGGCCCACGAGTAAAAAAACAATACAGTCCTTATTAATATGCCAAAACTTAAAAGTTGCCTTTTTTATTTTGGAAAATTAATATAACGGATTATTTTCTAGAATAAAAACGGCAATTTTTTGACAGTGACATATAATACTCCCATAAGCGACGTTTTCAGTTTTCGAAAAACAGGGATTAGCGTCTCTAATGGTCTAACATGTCCGTTATTAGAGCGTCCCATATGGGACCAAGGACTTTTTGTTTTTACCCTCAAAACTGACTACGGATACCCTAGTTGCACATTAACCTAATGAAACCTAATGAAGTAAAGAATTGCCCCTTTATAAAACAGTAGCTCTACTTTCTACTTTTTGCGTGTCAGGTTGGTTATAAAGTTTTGACACTGTATACTGTAGTAAAAAACATGCGGGTTTTTATTTTAAAGGGTTTTTAAAATTTTAACCTATCCCGAAGCTTTTTTGTCCCGATTTTTGCCCGTGTCTGATGGAACAGTTTTCTGTTCAAAACGGATACTATACTCGTTTTTGAAATTGTTGACAGTAGTTTTTGGACTGTTTTCGACAATTTTTTGTTTTTTTTCAAATTTTCAGAGAAATGTATTGCAACATCATTTATTTATAACCACCTGTTATTCAATTATATATATATATATATATGAGATGCAGTCCCCCCTCTCTTCGTGCACAATTTTTCCGCTTAAAAAACCAGGCAGAAAGCCCCTGAACAGAGAAGGCTGTAGTTCGTTAAAATTGCGCCACCTACCGCCCACAAATGATGAACTAAATATTAACTCTTGCATTAGGGTTATTTTCATGGCCATTTTAAGTTCTATTCCATGTAGCTGAATATGCTGATGACGCAGTAGGGTGCCTAAGTCGATTTTCGAAAATCTCGAATCATTTATTCGCCAGACAGTTTTTTTTTCACTTGGCCATGTTCCTTTATTTTTCACTTTGGGCATCCTATTCAGTTTGCATGAATTTATGTCCCCCGCATGTGCCTAAATATGAAATATGATCCGCTGATTTCTGATCGCCCGTGCAACACTCATGTACCAATTTTGACCAATCACAAATCAAAGTTATGTATTAATTTGATTTGAGATTGGCCAATCATTTCCAAAGTGCATTTAGTGGTTAGTACGAGCAAGTACAGTTTATAAGATTCAGATTATTAATTTTTGAGGCATTTTTTCGATTATGATTTTGCTTGACTCATACTCTAGAAGCACACAGCTATATAGCGTAAAAATTATAAAAATAAAAAAGTAAAAAAAAAGTTCAAAATGTAAAAAAACTGATAAAAACATTTTTAAAAAGACTTTCTCTAAATAAGAAAAAAAAACACAAAATATGATTTTTAAAATTGTAAAAAAATATATGAAATCAATTTGTCCTGACTTTAAAAAAATCATGTTAGCCTTAAAACGCCCCATTTTATAACTCATAGAGCTCTTTAAAAGGGATCAAGTGAAGTTACCCAATTTGTATTTAGTGGTTAATTAATACCTTTAAACCTAGTTATCTGGTATATCTTTGTTAATATTGTATTATTGCTTAGTATTTTGGGATCCTATACAATGAATCTTTGATGAGTGCCATCTGAGTTTTGTAAATATGCGTAGGCTGTAACTTGATATTTTTCTTATCCAATCAACGTGTGCCAAAACTAATCGCGAGAGTTTTTGAGTTTCGCAAAGTCATTATCAAATCTAGAAAAAAAATGATTTCAGCAATCTTTAATTTTCATTAGTCCTCAGATGTCAGTGGAAAACGCAAAAAGTCTAAAACATGTGCTTTAAAAATGAGTGCCGGCCAACAAGCAAAAACGCTCATATTCTAGTAAAATTGTTAAATATTTGAGAAGATAAAATATGCTACATCCATTTTCTTTCCTCATAGGCTACTAACATGTCATTATGCTTATCGAACCATTTATACAAGTCCTCTGATATAGTTATTCCATAAAAAGTTCTACCTTTATTTGTATTTTGCCTACAATGCATAGGAAGAAACTAAATAAAATTTGAAAAAAAACCTCGTCTTGTGTCATTTATTGGTGTTGCATTGTAAAAACGGTTACAGTGGAAATTGCATTTAGTAAATTGTTTCGACAAAGTCTTCGCCACCGTGTCTAATGATTCCAATTAAGAGGCTACTGTTTCGTTAAAATTATTAGACACGACCTCGCCGACTCGCTATCACCCAGTATTTTTATCATATACATTTAGGGATAGCGAGTCGGCGAGGCCATGTCTAATAATTCTAATGAAACCATAGCTAGGATGGCTCGCATCAATTGGAATCATTAGACACGGCGTCGGTGACCCCAAAATTATAAGGCGTCGACTCATTTGACAATCTGGTTTATAATACACCGTGTATTGGCCAGATAACTACGCGTGCGTCGGCGGAGTAGCTGGAACATTTTTTTTTTGAAAATTCGACCACATAAAGCACATGCAGAAATTCTGAGCAGATAACTGTGCAGGGGTAATATTTACATACAAAATGAGACCACAAAAATAAATCATACACTGTATTATACAGCCTGTATACGGCTAAGGTTGAGTTTTTGTCGGTCTTGGAGATGTTAAATTTGTCCCAGTTCCCGATTGGCACAGTTGAGTTATTCAAATGTGACTTTCCCACTCGATTTATGTTTTTATGCATTTTGATTCACTGAATTTTCACAAAAAATAAAACGTCCAAACAAAGTATAAACATAGCCTACTGTATGTTACATAGAGCTCACTGAATGCCGTAGATCACTACTTTGTCGTTGGCCCAGTACCTGAATTAATGTGCTGTTTTAATGCCAGAGAAGAAAAAAAGGCTTAGTCTAGAGTCTAGACTCTAGACCTTGACACGATCAAAGCACAGCAAATGCTTTAAAACGGGTTTTTGACTATTAGTCTTAATGTTTGGCGCTTCCGGCCAAATCGGTGTTTGCTGTTATGAGTCATATCGGCCCAGAAAGCTTTCATAATATTCCAACTTGGAATCGCACGAATAGACAAACTGTCTAATGTATAAAAGGTGGAAATTAACCTCTGAACCCATATGACGAAAAGTTAGCTGACCACAGAAAATGGAAAGTTTTCCGCGCCAACGGTTAAGCGTCCCGTTATCCTGTAAACGTGTTTTTTTTGTAATGTTTATGATTATTAACTTATCAAGGACCAAGTTAATACTAATGAGCAATTTATTCCGTGAGAGCAATTTCGCCGTGAGAGCAATATCGCAAGCATTTTGTTTCGGAAAAAATACATGAATTCAAATTAATTCGGAATAAAATTTGTTTATGTATCCTTCCTCCAATGCTTGAGCAGAATTTTTTGTTGGTTGATGAAATGGGTTGTTTCCCGCTTGGTTTATAATTTATGATAGTATGTTGAATTTAGCTGTCATAAAATTTCATCACAGCAATAAAAAAATTCAAGTACAGTCTTTACTCCTTTTTGGGACAATAAAATTATAAAACGGACCTTTTCACTAAAAAACAACACCAATTTTATACGACAATACTAGATTTACGCCATTTTAATAGGCAAGTGTCGAAAGTGAGCCTTTTTACGCCCGCTACGCCATTTTCGGACGGTGCTCTCTTTACGGGCGGTATTTTCGAGAATCGAAAACGTCCAAAAAAAGAGTAAGGACTGTACCCGTGTTCACTTTTTGAATTAAGCCATTTCAATGTATGTTTCAAGAAATAAGCCGTTCCAATACGTTTATCCCATGACGGCCGCTTTTTTCGAGAACAGAAAACAACCTTTATCGGAGTAAAGAGTATAACTTGTCATTTATATACATTTATGTACAATATTCGGTTGCGCAGAATAGACAAAAAGCGCGTGGTCCTTATTATTTTTTTTTATCCTGCACCCTGAGGCTCGGAAAATAAGTAGTCCAATTGGTTTTAACCGTGTACTTACATATATACCGTAACAAAAAGTCCTTGTTATAACGCATTATCTAAAGTATCTAGGATCTAGATTATTTGCTGCGGGTATTTTATTTGTCAGACAGTTTTGAATTTCCATTGTTTTGCTGTCATTCGTAATAAATGGAAACAACTTTATTAGCCTAGATTTTAGGTCTAAATCACAACCTAAAGTCTTCATTCAGCAAAACAATCAAAACTGACTACTTCCATGTCTGAATAAAATGTTCGCTCATTTTTCACAGTATCTGTAAACGAACAGTTTTCGTTACCGAACCCATGAATTTTTTCGATAATCAAAATATCGGCTCAGCTACAGTCTTCACTTTCAATACGGACGATTTCTTCCAATATTTTCTTCCAACGCTTCTTGCGAAAAAAATTCGGTTCTCGAAAATAGCGTCCGAAAAAGGAGCATCGTCACAAAAAGGTCCATTTTTCTATTAGAATGACCCCATTTTGGCCGAAAAAGCGTCCGAAAAAGGAGCATCGTCACAAAAAGGTCCATTTTTCTCTTATAATGGCCCCATTTTGGCCGAAAAAGGAGCTATCGTCCGATAAATGTGTAAGGACTGTATATGATATAAGTTGAAATTGCAATATATTTTATTGTAACATATTAGTAAGAATGAAAATTGTTTGCGGTGTGGAAACACTTGAGTACCTCATACACCGCTTGCGCAGTTATATCACGAAAGTATTTAAAAAACGGCAAGATAACTGCGCAGAGTGCAGGCGGTAAAATGATGTAATACTTAATTTTTTTTTGTGAAAAAATAACTGTGTGCAAGATGTTTGCGTAGGCAAAAAAATGATGAAATATTACGGAAACATGACAAAATATTACATTTCGGAAGATAATTGTGAAAAAGTCAGAGGTGTTTAATTCGGTCATCGGTTAGCGGAATGCGACTTTCTTCATCAACCGGCCAATCAGAACATCCACAGCATCCACAAATCGCAATGGGCGACGACCATTTCTTTTCAAGGTTTAACGGATATTGTCAAAAATATTTTTTGTAAATATTAGTGATTGGCAATCACTGATTGTGGTCGCAGAAGTACAAAAAGAAGTGTACTAAAAAAGAAGTTTTTTGGCGACCAAAAATTGTTGCCAAAATAAACCTTCAACGCATAGACTCACATACAGACTGACATACATGTATGTAATACATACTATGTATCCCATTTATAATGCAAAACCAAAAGCGTCCTTCATGGTCCCTGCTGATGAATTTCTTTGAAAATAATAATAAAACTATTTAACCCTTAAAAAGTCTTAGATAGAATCAAAACGTTTTAATAACAATTATTAAATATGAGCAAAACACTTTCTGAATCTAATGAGTAAAAACGCGTTGCTTTTATTTGAAATCATCGTTATCTGCAGAGCGCAAACTGACATGCCAAAAAGCGTTTTTGGCGAGACAAGCTGTTACCTCCCGAGGCCTCGGAGTTAATTTTTGTTTGACCAAGATAATATCAGAAATTTTGATGAGCTTTTCGTGATTTACGTCAAAACCGCACCATAGAAACTTTTTTAGGTAATACAAAATTAATAGGGTCATTCAACCTTTTTAGGTCATCATAAACTTGCTCCAGGGTTATATTTTTTAATTTCAACTAGGCTCTTACCAGTAAAATTCAAATTTCGCCGTTTTAAAACGGCGAAAAAATGCCCGACTAAATAATATATATTTGTTCGACTGGGCAATTATATTATTTGTGATTTTACAGGAAGATATATATCGAATTTAATAAATCGAATTTTCATAAAAATAATTATTGGTCAACTTGGTATGAAAAATTACCGTGTTACAAACGTGTTTTTCGACTATTGAATCAGAAAGCTGAGAAATCCGGTTTTACTATTGTCCCGTAAAACGCCTGTTTTGGCCATTATGACGCCCAGGAGTTAAAGTTAGCAATTTTTCGTAATGTTATTTTTTTATCAGTGGAATATGTGCAGCTTTTCAAAGTGATGTTGAAGATCCCCAATTTTAACTACGAGCATCCTAAACTCAAAACGGCCTCTTTCTAGTAAATTAGAAAATATGTTACATTATAAAACTAAGAAGGCTAAATTTCGAAAAAATGCTCTTTCTAAAAAAAATAGACTTTCATTGATCAAATCTTGCACACCCTAGTTTGACCCTAGTTTTGACCAAAACATATGTTTTTCGATAATTTAGTTTGCCTTACATGTGATTCAGTATCTGTGAAACAATTACAATTTCAACACTTTTTTCTCATGTTTTGGTCGCGAAGTTTCCCAAATATTATTTCTCCAGACTTTGCAAAGCCTGGCTAACTTGAAATCAGGCCAAAATCAGAGTATTCTAACTCCCAAAGGCCACATGCTCACCGATTTGCTCATGATTTATCATTACTCATGATCCACGATAGTGTTTTGGTCACATTCGTGTGATAAACGTCAGGAAAAATGGCAATTCCAACTAGACATTAATTATAAATACTAGTATAAACTAGACATGCATAATGCGGGACTGAAGTCGTCGCGAGAGTAAACTGCGGTCAGTTTAGAAAATGTGGAACTTGGCAGGTTAAATGCGCTCTTTCGGAATTGTTTTCCGGGCCGACGGGCATGAATAAAAACAAAATCGTTGCGCTTACTCACGTTTTACCAAAAATTGAGTTTCGCAATTCAATATACTTTGATATTTTGTTGTTAGAGGTTTCGGCCGTGTTCACGGGTGACGTTTTCGATAGCGACTGCGTCCAGCTGTTGTGGTTATAAGGTCATGGTTTACATAACTAGATTAAACTAAATTATGTGGTGGGAGAAATATTTATTTAGTCACCAACTGGAATTTTGACTCGATTTTCAAAATACTTACCGTGCGTCGGTAAAAATAGCGCTAAAATGATATACACCAGATGTACCTTTATCTTGGGAAAGTTTGGGGCTAAATGGATCTAAGATAACGGAAAATAGGGTCATGTTACCAAGATAACGGTACATTGTGTGGGCGTATGGTTGAAAATGCGTAGGCGAATCTAAGATAATGGAAAATAGGGGCGAAAGTATTGCGCAATACATGTGTTTGTTTATAAAACCTCAAGATAATGGAAAATAGGGNACGAAATCTTAGGGATTTAAAGTACTCTAATTTTGCAAAAAAAATGGTACAAAAAATGCGTAGGCGAATTTTTTAGGAAAATGAACCAAGATAATGGGAAATAATGGTAAAATCTAAGATAATGGAAATGCGTAGGTGGAAAACTTTCGCCGAAATGAACCAAGATAATGGAAAATAGGCTCAAATTACCAAGATAAAGGTACAAAAGATAAAGGTACATCTGGTGTATACAAGTAAATACACAAGGTGCGCCGTTATCATTCACTTTTTTCCCGCCCGTGCTGTTATGTTTCACTTTTTTTGAGAAAATATGTTCCCCTAATAAATAATAATAATAATTTATACGTTAAGCCCTACGCCGTTATGTTTCACTTCTCCCGCTCGGGCCATTATGTTTCACTATTTTTCAAATTATTATGTGAAATATAACGGCGCACCCTGTGTAGTTGAAACTCCATCAGTCTTGACATCGACACACGGTATTTTTTTTCTCCAAAAGACATGATTTTGTAAAAAGAAAAAACTGCAACATAAGAAAAAACTGCACAGGCTAATAACAAAATGCAACTTAACTGCGCAGACAAGAGAAAAACTACAGCTTAACTGCGCAATGCGTAGGCATATACTGTATACCTTATCATTATTTTTTGTCATTCAAAAAGATCGGATCCACTCAGTTATCTGATAATCCACTTAAACCTATTTCCTTTCCGCGCGTATACATAACGGCGGAGGCCAGCGATTCACCGATTATAACATACAAATCAACAAAGCCAAACAATGGAATTAAAAACGCCAACGCAGCACCTGGTAGCCAAAACACAAGAAAAACAAAATTAGCACCCAGCTACCACAGAGTTTAACGGCCCCTTTTTTGTCTCTCTGACTTGATTTGACTTTTCTGTCAAGTTTTATGGTGTCTGGTTGAAAAAGCGAACTGTAATAATAGTTCGATTATCGAACACAAAAATCAAAACACCCACGACTATTTTTAGATCCCTGGAAAAAGGTGCAGGCATATACATATATTTTGTAATACTTCAAAATTTTGCTGTAGGGTCATTTTTATGAAACATCCCATGAGTAAATCAAAATAGTTTTTTCGTTTCTTATGAGCAGAACTAGGGCTAGATCATAAACTACATATACAAAAATAACCAGAGTTTGCAAAAAGACATACTCTAAAACAAAATAATAAATTTTGAAAAAGTTTCCATTTCCGGTAACCGGAAGTACAATTGAATAGCCATTTTCCAAAACTCTTGCCCGAACCTCAATTTAATCGGAATTTATTTATTACTTTATAAAAATTTTAATTCTAATTTAAGAGTTTGTTATAATTATAAAAAAATTATAAAAATATTTTACATTTTTTTTGGAATATCCTATTACTGGGCATTTTCCCAACGAGTTTAGCAACTATCTATGCTTCTTGAATGGCCTATTGGGAGGCACAGTGCCTATTTGGGGGACCGTCTGACAGCCCACACTAAGCTAATAAAGGTCAACTCTGTTATTATTTTAAAGTGTGGGAAAATATTAATATTATGATTTACCAGTGACCCATATCACTTCCGATTAGCATTCAAGGTATTTTTTCACATTTTTTGGCTTAAAAACAATAGAATTAAAATTAAATATATCGGAAGTGACGGAGTTCAGACTGAACTGTTCAAGTCAGAATACATTATAATCTGAAAAATCCAAAATTCAGACTTATTATCTAGTTCACTATCTAAATGACGATCTGCATTTCAATTTTAAAACCCTATTTTAATAGGGCCACGTTTTTTGCGTAGGTTGTTCAATGTTTTCTTTTGTATATAACTTCGAAAGCAACAAAGCTAGACAAAAATTTCTGAGTGGTAACTTTTGAAATAATTATGACAATTATGACAATTTGAAATCGACATAAAGCCTTGACGAGTTGAAATTGCCGTTCGTGTAGGTTAAAAAATAAATGACTGGAATATAAACAGTAGAGTATAGTAATGAAATGAATATTTATAATTCCAGTCATTTATTTTTTCAAACCTACCCGAACGGCGATTTCAACCCGTCAAGGCTTTATAAAAAGCACATTACACCAAATTTTGATTGAAAGTTATGTTTAAAATGAAATTTTCGCTGTACCAAAAATGACACAAAGACCTGGCCGAGTTAAAGCAAAAGAAAAACTGGGGTGATCTAAAAAAATCATTTTAAACTCTTATCGAACAAATGTCAAGAATGGACGCGGCGAGCAAAAATGCGCCATAATCTTTTATATTTTTATCTTTTTTGAAGTTGACTTTGAACAATGCGGCCGAGTTGCACAATGCCTTTGTTGATATCAAATTCACGGAACAAACTTTTAGACCAATAATGACAAGTCGGATGAGCATGAAAACGCAGGCTCCGAGTAACCAGGCAAGCTAATTTGGAATATCATATCCATAGCCATAAGAACGCATGAGAGTTATTAAAAAGTATTTTTTTTAATCGCAAAATGACTGCGCAGAGCGTAGGCGGAATGCCAAAATATTACATCTGTACGAAATAATTGGGTCCAAGGCTGAAAAATAAATTCTAGAAAAATATAGCGAAATGTTAAATTTCGGCAAGATAACTGTGCAAACTTCGACCAAAACGGTATTTGGAGTAACATAATTTTATCTAGAAAAATGAACATCCATTCCTCATTTCCACATGTTCTTTCACGTGGGATTCCCTCATCATTGACATCACATTGTTCATTACATATACTCCAGATATCTTCTTGTGGCCCAATTTGTCTCGCAGGTCTCGCTACAGTACTGTAGATATGATGAACCCACCAATCTAACTCAGAAAAAGTGGGAAAATGAGAATTTTCCATATACTGTTTGAGTTTCTTAAAAACGTGCAAAAATTCTCGATTCAACGCTGCTTGGCTGGATAAAAAAGAATATCACAACGCCCACAACCATATTCTCATAACACTTCACTGTCTAGTACAGTTCTCCAAAGTGTGGGCGTGATGCGTAGAAATTCGAGCGTAAAAATTCAGCCAATCAGCGTTGAATCGAGAATTTTTGCCCTTTTTTAAAAAACTCAGACAGTATAAAATAATTTACCCACAACCCCGCACTTTCACTTGGTAAAAACCTGTCGCGTTCTGCGCACACTGTCGCTTTGTGGGCGCATCAACTATAATTTCATTTGTATATATAAAAATTTGTTAGTAACATTATTAATCAATTCAAATTAATTTAGTTGTGATTTAGTGATTAATATAATCGTGTATTATTAAATAACATAATTGTACGAACCCTAAACACTTAATTAATAGTCCAATTTATTGCGAACCGGGAACACCTATGGTTGGTTAGTAAAATAAAAGGCATGTTGGTTCTTAATTTTCTATGAAATATTCAAGTTAATTAATTATAATTAATTTATGATGTCATTGAGTATTTTGCAATAAAATGAATTTCATTATAACGAACCGCGAACACCTTATATTGGACACTTTATTAATAATTAGTGCTGTGATAATCACTATGATTGGTTGGTTAGATTGAACATGTGTTTTTCCCTTATTTTTCTGAGAAGGGTACTGTCAGAGTACTACTGTGGCAGGTTCACAACTTCCACTATTGGTTGATGAAATTCCGCGAAACTCGACACAATCCTGATAGCAATCATCAAAGCAGTTTCCCACCTTATTCATTGTCATAACACTGATCACGGCTCTAGAAATAATAATAAAAATGGGTTTTTATATCCGTCATTAGTGTTTCCGCATATTGGAATATAAATAAGCACTGTGGCTCATTGTATGCCGGTACAATGACTCGCTATAATGACCTATTAAAAGTTTGTCGAAAATATTATTTTAATTTTCCCATTCATTACGATTTGATAACTTAAATATTTTATTTAAAATTAT
>SCLG01000485.1:87958-113789 GCA_004367875.1 Oikopleura albicans | reverse complement strand
CGGAAACGAAAGTGTCAACTCGTTTAGTGATCAACTGTATCCGGATTCCGGCAGTGCCTATATGTTAATTCTGGAGTGTCCGATTTTAAATCTTGTGTCTTACGGTTAAATAACTTCCAGATAATTACGTATGAAAGTATTAATAATAATTTAACATCACTTGGTGCCCAAAGTGTTTATTAGTACAAAAATGATAGAAAATAATTGAAAGAGTATACCGGTTATTATAACACGAACTGAAAAAGTGTGCATATTTGAACAGACGGGCATTCAGCAGTTAACAAGCGGAATGGGCCGGAATAGGGGCACCGGCCGGCTGAGTTCANGATTAATAAAGGAAGACACTTCCGTTGACGAACTGCATTTAAAGTGGGCCATGGACCCAATTGGGAGTAACGTTTGGTACAAGTTTCCTTCCGATTGTGTACTGTACAAAAACAATAATTACCAAAAACTGCCACGACACGGTTTGATCACAATTTCACGTTTTGAGCATTTTTACGTCTTAATCTACGATTTATGAAAACAAATGAACAATTGTTGTGATTAACAGTTTTTTAAGTTTGTGAATAGTGGTTACCAAACGGTAAAAGAAGGCAAATTAGAACGCATTTTGGAAATTTTCATTTTTTTTCTATGCGTTCTTTAGCTACATGTCTTAGCTTGGCCAGTCATGATTTACTTTATGAGTACTTTTCAAAAATAGACCCTAAAGTTCGATTATACCCTTTGGAAAATTATATCTATTTAATTCGGACACTTGAATTAGAAAACAGATGTTTAACTAAAACGCGTCAACTTGGATGTGTCAACTTGAATGTGTCAACTTAAATTCGTCAACGTAAATGCGCCAGCTTAAATGTTATATGCCGCTACAGTTGGTGACGTAACGAGTTGACACTTTGGTTTCCGATTTTTTCGTCAAAAACTGTCAACTCGTTTCACTTTGTCAACTCGTTACGTCACTTTTGCCTCTTTTTTGCCTATTGTTGCCCAAAAAACGCCCAAAAACTTTCAACTCGTTTCACTTTGTCAACTCGTTATGTGTCAACTCGTTACGTCACCAACTGTATTCTGTTATATAATAACATTTTTCATAATTTTAAACTCACAGGAAATCTGCTTTCGATTCTACTTATTAAAAATAGGAAAAAAAGATCAAACACATTTGTTCTGTATGTATTTATTCGCTTTAATTTTCAATCGCTCAAGTTAACACTAGGTCAATTTTTGACTAAAATTTCAAAAAAAGTATCCTAGTAGTTGTTTTTACGATTCAAAAGTGATTTTGAAACGGGCGTCCTATATTGACAAGTCTTTAATTAGATAACCCACGTTAAGCCGAAATTGTAGGTCGATCAGAGTCATAAGTTATGTCTCTCCAAACAAATTAATATATTCAATCGGTATTGATCTCGTTTGTAATCGGGTTTTGAGGTTTTCAAAAAAAAAATTACCATCGTAATTGATGTAAACGGCATAAGACGGTTTTAGACCGCAAGCGTCATTGAATGATTTTGCGGTGAATTTGACTTCAATGCCGTGATCACATGTCGTGTCAACGGTCCAGCAGGTTGACGGGGCCGGATCCCGCGCCGAAAACGCCCCGGCCTTGGACTGGTCGGGCGTGTGAAACGGGCCAAAGCGACATGTAGGCCCAGTGGCTCTGTCCGGCTTGCCATCTTTGCCATCATTACGGCTTGAAATTTTTTGCGGTTTTGTATTTTTCTTTNTCCCGCAATGTTGGTTCCAAAAAAAAAAATTGTGTTGGGTCAAAAAAAAAACGACCTACCGGCCACGCAGCAGTTAAGGAAACAAATATCCTTTAACCTTTGAACACAGATTTACAACAGTTCCGTGAACACATCTTTTGGACATTTGTCCAAAAAAATCATTCGAAGTGTTACTCGTAAAAACGTGTTATTATGGACGTCTGATTTAGGTATTTTTAATTAAAAAACAAATCAAAATAAATTTTGAAAAATATCGACCATCTGACCTGGATGGTCGATGGTCGATCAGCCGATGTCGATGGCCGTCGATGGTCGACCATCCGACGGCCATCGACCATCTGACCATCCAGATGGCCGTTATTTTTAACACTGGCCTAGTCTATAATTTAGAATATACATTGACTGTAGTATGGAGTTCACCGAACTTTGAGTTTACGAGTACCACATACATTACAGTCCTACACCATTTATCGGACGCTCATTTATCGCCGATAAATTATCGGACGCTTACTCATTTGTCGGACGCTTTTTTGGCCAAAATGGGGTCATTCTAATAAAAAAATGACCTCTTTTGTGACGATGCTCATTTATCGGACGCTATTTTCGAGAACAAAAACGTCCGATAAATGGTTAAGGACTGTATTCAAAATCGTTTTTTTTTTTGAAATTTTTGCGTAGGTTGGGCATAATTCCCATAATGAAAAATTATTGCTTTTCTTTCACAAAAAGGGCCAGTTGGGTGCGTAGGATTTCTCCTTATGGGATTTTTTCTTCAGTTTACCAAACTGTATTAGCTACAGCGCAGGGGGTGTACTGTATCCATTTCTTTCATTTGGAAATATTTTTTGATCCAATTGCGTAATCGACGGTATGCCATTTGGCATATTTAAGCATAATTTTACTATTTTGTGTTTGTTAGTAGACTATAAATCAATTTCTTGAGCACTTAAGTGAACCATATTTTGATTTGGTTAAGGTGAACAAAGGAACATATGTGGAATGTGTGATTGTAGGGCAGTTTTTAGCATTTTTTTTTAATCACTTGAGATTATTGAGCGCCATGGCTCTCTTGGGCGATGATGGAAATCGGGCTCGAATCAGGCCTCGAATTTGTGCTTGATCCAAACGCAACGATTTGCCCTTCCAGCTCTTGACGATTTCGGGCAGCGAGGAGGTAAGGACGAATTTTAGCGATGCTGTGTCAGTTCCGGTAGGTGCACTTTCAAAATCCTCGCACTACACGGTGTTCAAAACGGGCCCTACTCACGGTAGTTAAATTAAAGGATTATTATCAGATGGAAACATCACCGCATAGCNAAAAAATCATGTTTTTCATAAAAAATCATGTTTTTCATAAAAAATCATGTTTTTCATAAAAAATCATGTTTTTCATAAAAAAATCATGTTTTTCATAAAAAAATCATGTTTTTCATAAAAAATCAAGTTTTTCATAAAAAATCATATTTTTCATAAAAAATCATGTTTTTCATAAAAAATCATGTACAGTCCTTGATTCCATAACGGGCGCTTCCATTACGGCCGTTTATCCCATAACGGCCGCTTTTTGCCTCAACAAAGTGATTATCCCATAAAGGCCGTTTTTAATTAACGTATTGAAAAATAAGGCATTTCAATGCAAGTGTCAGAAATTAACCATGTAATACAAAACTGGCACATAAATCATTACGAAAAAGTCGTAAAATAAACATTTTAAAATTAAGTAGGCCATTTTATTTCAATTTTTCCTAAATTAACCCCGTGAGGGGCCTAATTCCATAACGGCCGTTTACCCCATAACGGCCGCTTTTTTCGAGAACCGAAAACGGCCGTTATGGAATCAAGGACTGTATTTCATAAAAAATCTTGTTTTTTTATAAAAAAAAAAAATTTCATAAAAAAACTAACCTTTTTTAAAAAATAAAAGTAATTTTATTTTGTCTCAAGATTTATGTTTTTCAAAGAAAAATAGAAATATGTTTTGCCATGGGACGTATAACGTATAATTTAACGAGAATAAAAATGCCTTATATTACCGTGTGTCTTTGCTTCAAATGTTGCTTTAAATCATTTTTCATATCATAGGCCGATTTTGGTATCAGGGTTGGTATCATGCGTAAAAAACGCTAAAAATATGTTTTAGCCCTGTTTTATGCAACAATTTTCGGTAACGTCTCGGCGATAATCCAGCGGCTGTACAGTGGGACAGCCAAGTATCACAGTCAAATCGCCAAAGTAAAAGAATTTGCGCGTTTTCATCAAATTCCAAACCCACTTCGTAGTAGGTTGGAAGAATTTTGTCAGGTAGCGGTTAAAAGAATTCCACACAGTTAGCGCTCAAATTTACTTGCTCAAAATTTGTGGCCAATTACAACTTCACACTAGAGGCACTAGAGACATTAGATCAAATTCAAAAAACGATTTTTTATGACGCAATTTTNTCGGCCGTTATGACTTCTCGATGAGCTAATTTTGCAAATCTGTCCGCTGCAGCCATAAACACCTCATCACTAGGTGTCGCTTTTAAGCTTTCCCTACTCATTCTATAACAAAAAAAGTGTCACGAGAGTCAGCTATAATTTTTGCCAAAGTTTATTCACAAAATAAATATGGCAATGTCGGTTTGAGCAGGAAAAGAAGAAAAAAACCCTAAATGAACTTTCAAGATTTTTGTTGTTTTTGTTTTGTTTGTTTGTTTTTTTTTCTGAAAATTAAAAATGAATAAAAAATAAAGTTACAAAGTCCATGAGAGCTTTCAAAAAATTCCGGTACAATTTAAACCTTATTGTTCGTCAAAAAGGAGAAAAACGGGATGCTTCTGATAATGTGATTTTTTTGTGGTGCCGATTGTTTTTTTGGTAAAATGCAACAATTTAACTCATTTTCGAATTTCGCGTAACTAAAAACAATATCAGATGAAGTAAAAATAAAATGACAAAATTCAGTATCTCTTTTGTGTCTTCAAATTTAAATTTCCGAAAGTTTAACACCTTTTCGACAAAAATATATTATAGGCGATGCTGACAACAACAGTGTTAACCGCTGCGCGCCAAACTGTGCAAATATGCACATATTGACAAAAAATGTAAACAATTCAAAAATGTAAAATGGGCGCGCTTATTTTACGTTTAACTTTTAGTCAACCTCGTTATAACGAATATTGACAACTAAAAAAGTTGAGTTAAAAACATAAAAAATTGTCTAAAATCGGTGTTTTTCTCTTACATTTTGTGACAAAATTTAAGAAAAAAACTGCAATTTTAGACTTTTATGTTTTTAACTCAACTTTTAAAGTTGTCAATATTGGTCTCAAAATTTAAATTATCAAAATGACAACTTTAATTCGTTACCACGTTTTTTTTTTCAAATAATATTTTTGGAATTTTGATTTTTTTTTAATTTTGGAAAAAATCGCCCGGTCCAATGTTGTTGACAATCTCACTGAGAAAACCTTTTGTCATTTTATTTTTTCAGTCATTGTAATAAGTTTGTGAAAAGTGAGAATGGAGTAAAATTGTCACATTAAAAAAAAAACGATCATTTTATTGTTTTTAAATAGTGTCAAATAGTGCCTTCTTTTTTGTTTTGTAAAAAAATATTGCAAAAAAAGACATCAAACATGAAATGCTTCAACTCAACAAGTGGCAGTAATCAGTGTTGAATGTTAAGTGAAAGTAATAATTGAAGAAAAAAATAATCTATACAAATTTCTTTCCACTATCATGAAAACAAAAACGTCACAATCTTTTTTTTATACTTTTTTTTTGCGTCTTTTGCATATTTTTTTTATATTTGTTTCCGTAAAAAATTTGTGGGTTTGGTCGACGGGAGTGAAATCTCAATGGTGATTTTTTTTTGACGGGAATCAGTATTTTACATGCATCAATCGGTGGATTTCGAAATACGAAAAAATTAGAAGTCCAGTACAACAACGAATGAAAAAACATCCCTTATTATAATGACTACTCAGCGTTTTACATGAATTTCCGCCGTTTTTTCTTTCGTATTTTCTAGATAGCCAAACTCGAGTTATTTCCGCAGGTCAAAAACTCGAATATCGCCATCTAGAAAATACGGGGAAAAGACGTTGGGAATTCATGTATAACGCAGAGTACAATTTACCAAATAAGGGTATAGTATAAACTGGTATCAAGTCCGAACAGAATATTATCCAATATAAGATATCATTCAGTTTGGACTTCGTATCAATTTAAACCGTGCCCTTCCATAGTAGTCATATGCATAAAAGAGTAAATGAAGAAAGATCAATTGGTCGAACTTTTCTCGGGTCACACTTTTAGAACAAAAAAAAAACAGGCAATATTATTTATACCATATTCTTCGGTATACAAAGGGAAGAATTTGTAGGGCTTTTGAGTACCGACAGCTAGCGGGCCGTTAAAATTTCTCAAAGCGGGGAAGTAAACTGACGACACTTAAAAACGCCGAAATTTTCCAAAATAATGAAGAAAATAGTGACAAATTTATTGCCCAATAACTTATTTTCTGAGAAAGAGGGGACTGATAACTACATTCCATGTACCAGAGTTAACATCTTTTCGCTATCGTTAAAAACATCGGTTAAAAACACGGAAAATCTGCTGATTCTCTCAAAAACACCAAAACTCATTTTGCAGTGAAAACAATTATCGCAATAATGCCTAACGTCTAGAAAATTTAAATATCGTATAAGTTCCAGTATTACACGACGGCAAATAATTTAAAATCTACAAAAAATAAAATAAAACTTTCTCTAAATACTCTAATAGGTATCTTAATTAAAAAAAACACATACTATTAATTGCTCACATAAATGAAATGAATCAGGTAATCTGGTGGAAATAGTAATTGGAACTGGCTTAAGAGGATGAGTAAAATATATTAGATTTTTCAGGGGATTTGTCCGGATAGAGAGTATGCGCTGATTGCCCGTACGGTTTTCGGGAGGGATCAAATTTTCACCAGCGCCTGAAACATTTGTAATCAACGTTGATTCAATTTGAAAATGTTTTTATACATGCACGATTTCGGTGACAGGTTAAAAAAAAGAAAGTGATCAATCGAAAGTATTTTTTGACATTACATCTTCATTAGGTGCATTGTTTAGTTAACGAAACACCGGGGAAAGTGTCAACTTACATGTAGACTGTTCAAGTCGGCACCGTCTGAATTCGGATATTGTGTTTTATGAATAAAGGGTACTCCGCCGATAGTATATAGTTAGATATAAACTGTCGGCTGATTACCCTTTCTCCATAAAACACAATATTCGGATTCGGACGGTGCCTTCAAGTCGCACCGTTAACACAAGTAGACAGTGTGCTAGTCAGCCCCTTCATTAAAAAATACATTTTCAGCAAATTGAAAAAACGTTAATCCAAGTTCACAAACTCTATTCCGCACTTTGAAAAGCAAAATTAAAAAATTCATTTTTCGATTCAAAAATCCCCAATACTATGCGAATGAGCCTATCTTATTGCAAATAATGGTTGCACTTTCCAAAAAAAAAACGCAAAAGTTATGTGCTAGCTAAGGGTAGAGGAAATGTGTTTTGTAAAAGAGGGTTTTTTTCTTTTCGATTTTTATTTTCTTGAATGAAAAAGAGAGCAGTTAGAGGACCCTGTAATATATAAATATGTATTTATATATATATATATATCATGTATAAAAAACCCACAAATGAGAGTGAGTCAATACAACCCGTTTTTGCATTTTTAAAAAAATGTTGGTAGACAATTTCCATTTTCAATTAAGCGGTAGTTCTCTGTCTTCTAAATAACGATACTCAAAGGTAAAACCGTCTTTTCTTCTTTGTGCCCAACGTTCGTAGTCGAAATAAATATACGTTCCCTAAAATTGACTGTTACGGTTTGAATATACAGTGTAACCCATATCGTAATGAACCATACCGTAACGATTTTACCCACGGTAACAGTTTTAGCCACGGTAACGTTTTGCGGCTAAATGAACGACAAAATGGCCAAAAAATAACTGGGTAAAATAACCCATATCGAAACGGCTGTGAAAGTGTAACGATATGGCCAAAACAACTGTAATAGGTGTGCGTTAAGTCAACAGTTATTTAAAGCGTAAGAACCGAGTTGTAGTCAACTTTAATAATGTAAAAAATGTAAATATTATTTTAACTCCTGCGGCCATGACGGGGCCATATGGTATACTTTTGATGATTTCCGTCAATAACTTAACATCTATCAGAGTTAACTCCAATCTTTTATTTTGTATACGTTTAATTTGTTAATCTCAATTTTTTTCCAGCAAGAAATTTTCTAAAATTGACGCACGATTATCGGTTTTAGCATTTTTTTCGCAAACACGTCGAATTCACTTTAAATTCCCCTTACATTCCTTCCCATTACTAATCGGTGCGTCCTCAGAACAATGTGTAAGTTTCCCTATGTTGTGATTTTCGGATATATTTTTTCGAGGAAAAAAGCGTCTTTAATGGGAGTTATTGTGATAAAAAAATAACGACCAACCTGTTCATATTCGTCGTTAATGGTCTTGGGTTCCTCATGACGTTGAAACCACATCATATATTTAGTATGGAACCTCCACGACTGTTTTTTTAGGGTGACCGCCGCCAAATATTGCGCTCTTGTCCCTTCCATGTAATAAAAAATGTAAAATAAGGTTTCAGTCGCGAGTTTCATGAAGAAATCAGGTGTATGCATGTCACGGAAACATGTTTTCGGAAAGTAGTTTGGCAGCTTATACGGTTGCCGGTACAAATAATTACGCGGTTTCTCCGAATCCGACAATTGTGGGAGATGTTTAAACGCTGACTCAACCGCGTTTCGCTGGATTTCCTGCTCGTGTTGCACCTATTTTAATTCAAAATAAGACTCAGCATAATTTAAAAAATGAGCTGCCCTGGCCTGGCCTGTAGAGCTCAAAAATATAAAAAAATGAGTTGCCCTGGTCTTCATCCAAAAAAATCGCAAAACGACATGATTTTGAAGATTTTTCCCCAAAAAATTGACTTGACCTTAGTGAAAGTAAAAAATGACTTGACGTTATAACCACATTCCTTGTACATTTTTCTCTAAAAAGACATGATAGTGTCCAAAAGACAATAAGGATAAAAACTGACTTGACCTTAAGGTAAAGTGCTAATAAAATGACTTGACCTTAGTGCAAAACGTGACTTGACCTTATAAGACACACAATGTCAGACCTTATTACCAAAGACCCTGTACGAATATTGGAAATAAACTGACGAAAATTTTAGTGATTTATCGCAAAAACGTCATTTTACCAGAAAATTAAAGACGTTTAGTTTAACCCCTGGACACAATTAAAATAAATATATCTTCACTTACTTGGCTAGACGACGGGAAAACCTGGCTCAAATCGGGAATAAACACTTCCTTCAGTGGTTCTTGTAGTGGCGATTCCTATTGAGAAAAATGCATTTTTAAATGAGCATATTTATTTTTCATTTAACTATTTCCACTTATATGCGTGGCGTCATCAAGAAAAACAGTTTTTATATAGTTTCAATAAAAACGCGTTTTCAAGGACAATTGGTAATGTTTGCTCGGGAAAGTCAATTGTCTTATCTATTTACCTTTAGAGGAAAATCAAAGATGCCAGTCGACGGTTGGTTATTTGAAAGAAGTGATACTTCCATATTCGGCAATTTATCCGCGAAGAGGTCTAAATTTATTTAAATAATATATTATTTAGGTAACTGATTTTTGATTAGATAGTCCAATTCTGGGACAATAATAAAAAATCCAAGACACGTCCCGTTTTCAAAAAAAGTCAAATTCCGGGACGCTTGAAAAAGTCCAATTCCGGGACCCTATTCCAAAACATTCTAATCCCGGACGGTTTTCAAAAAACCTCAAATTCCAGGTCGCTTTTCAAAAAATCCAATTCCAGGACGTTTTTCAAAAAACCTCAAATTCCAGGTCGTTTTTCAAAAAAAATCCAACTCCAGGACGTTTTTCAAAAAAGTCCAACTCCGGGAATCCCGGACCGGGATGCTTAAAAAAGTCCAATTCTGGGACGCTTTTCGAAAACATTCCAATTTGGGGACGTTTAAAAAACGTCAAATTACAGGACGCTTTTAAAAAAAGTCCAATTACGGGATGTTTTTCAAAAACAGTCCAATTACGTGACACTTTAAAAAAAAAGTTCAATTACGATCTGTCTACAGTTTTTATTCCAAAAAAAATTTGACCTTCAATTCTGGGAAAAATTCAATCCAATTCTAAGTTTATTTTCTTTCGAATTTTTATTAATTGTTCGAAAAATGGGTCTGAAAATTCTAAATTTGGATATGTATCAAAAACGACCATCTTCGGTATTAAAAAATGAATTTATAAACGTGCATCTCTGCCCCCCACGTACCGTCAGGACTAATATGATTCGTAATTGGTTCAAATTGTTGCGGTGGCTGTAATTGTTGTTGCTGTAATTGTTGGGGCTGTTGTTGTTGCTGCTGTTGAGGCGATTGTTGACTTTGTTGATTTTGCTGGTGGTCATTGGCTGGATCGATTCTTTAACCCGGCCCGAAAATTAAATATTCGGAAAATTCATTTAAATATCCGCAAAATTTGGTAACACCAAGAGAAATATTGACAAATGCATGCAACGAATTCGTAATTTGACCCCATATATCGGAAATATGACCCCATAAATCTTATTTATTCGATTTTAACCGGGTTGTCCGATTTGAACACCGGTCAAAATTATGTCGTTTTAAATTACTGTTCGATACATAAAACATGTATGTCAATATCAGTCTTCGGATTTCCGAAATAGTCCTTCTCCAATGAGTACTTTTTGGGCCGGGATAAAAAACGACCCTGTTGAAGGGATGATGCTCATGCCAATAATATCGTTCGACAGTGACAATTTATCGAGTTCCTGAGATAAGTCACCATTGCTGTTAACCGGCGGGCCCCAGGCGCCCATGGGTGAAGGTGCATTGCGGGGCTCCTTGGGTCCACCGCTACCGGGCCCGCTTGGCTGGGTCACGGCTCGCGCCACAATGGCAAAGTTGGCGACCGACGAGGGCTGTTTGGCGGGGGTCGACGCGGGAAAGGCCGGCCCCGGAAAGGATGCCGTCGTTTTGGCCGCTTTGCGGGGCGAACTCTCGGCGGCGGCTGCGGCAGCGGCCAGTTCCAGGGAAGGCGTCGTCGAAATCTTCGGTATGTCCGAGACCGATCCACGATCAGAATTACCGGACGATTTATTGCGCTTTCGCTCACTAAAACTGGTATCGCTAGGATAATTATTTTTATTTTAAAAAATATATTGACAATTGAAATTTAACGAACCAAGGTCATGTATGTATGATTTGGAATGTTGAGTTTATCAATTAAAAAACGGGTCAAATTTTTGAACAATTATTAGTCATACGGTCCTTACTCATTTATCGGACGCTTTTTCGGCCAAAATGGGGCCATTCTAATAGAAAAATGGTCCTTTTTGTGACGATGCTACTTTTTCGAACGCTATTTTCGAGAACCGAAAACGGCCGATAAATGAGTAAAGACTGTATTTTGATTTACTCATTTGAAATACATTTTCACACGGAGACCCTCGACTCAGAGTCAAAATTTTCCAAAAAAAGTGTGTGTTTTGGCATCGAGAAAATCTTGCGGATAATTTTTTTTTTAAATTGGCCTGGAACCCAAACCGAAAGTCCGGTAATTACCGGTTAAAAAATTCCCATATCTCGCAAAAAAGGTTTACAAAAAAGGGTTTACAAAAAAAGGTTTACAAAAAATTTAAATTTTATGTTGGGTTAAAAAATGACCGTAACAATATTAGTTGGTGAATTATCAAAAACGAAAAAAATAGAAACCTGTCGTCGTGATGTTTGTCGGATTGTTCTGATAGTTTTCGATCTCTAACTTTTGTATTTCCGGGACTAGGTGGTATGTCGTCGTTTTCCTTGTCTTCACTTTTGATGCTGGAATTTTCGGCTAGATCGGCTACATGTACGATGCCCAGTTCTTCCTGTTCCTTCGTTAAATCGTAGTCAGCGAAAAGTTCCGCTTCGTCCATGTACAGAGACTCATCTAGAGTTGAAAATACTTAACTCGTGTGATCCGCCAAATACAAATAAAGAATCAAAAAATAAAAATTCTTCCAGCAGTTTATTAATGCGTGAAAAGCCCGATTATTAACTTAACGAGCGAGACAATCAAAATATCTTTAGACAACTAAAATTTGTTAACTAAACTAGTTTGATTCTTCGAAATAATTTCCAAGTACATTTTTTTTATCAATAAAAATAGCGTTAGAAAACATTTAGAAAAAGTAAAAGTACTTTACCGAACGAATTTTAGTTGTCTAGATAGTTAGATTAACAGACGCACATTACACGCATTATTAAATTGTTATATGACCCCCCTAGGGTTTCAAATTACAACTTGCTCGAAATGGGACTTTATTAAGATCATTAGATCATATTTTACACACCCATTACAATCTGCTTCAGTCCTTACTCTCAATACGGTCGATTTCTTCCAATACGGACGTTGACAAAATGCCCTTAAAATAGTCGAAAATGGACATTTTACGACAATTAACCCCGATACAGGCGCTGTTTTCGAGAATCAAAAACATCCGTATTGTAAGGACTGTAATTTTAAATGAAATGTGACCCTTTGCTCACTCTTTTGTACTACAAATGGGGTCAAATTACTAAGTTGAAGTA
The DNA here is from genome assembly GCA_004367875.1 of Oikopleura albicans. Lineage (NCBI taxonomy): Eukaryota > Metazoa > Chordata > Appendicularia > Copelata > Oikopleuridae > Oikopleura > Oikopleura albicans. Next base: position 101,363 of record SCLG01000485.1, on the reverse strand, counting down.
ATCTAAAATTAAAACTTGTTTGAAAAATAACCTTGTGTGAGTCAGTCGACCAGATTTTTGACGGAAATTACGTATTTCTGATATAAGTATAAAAAAGCCCGTTATTGAGTTTTCGTTTCTGAAAACCTTACAATTGATCCCACTTATGGCATTGTCAATTGATATAGAAACCGCCGATTCATTTGTTGAGCAGTTATGTTCACAATTTTCAAAATACATACCGTCGTCATTATTTTCAACATAATACTCCACATGATCTCGTACATCGTTGATTTTATCGGCGGGAATTTTATCATTATATAACAAACGCATTAATGTTTCTAAGTTCGTCGTGTAATATTTATGTCGTTTTAGTTTCGCTTCTAACTCTTCCACCGTGTCTAAAAATAACAAATTTAAATACGGTTTGATTTTTTTTTTGCGTATTATTGACTTTTTAGGGACTGTAAAAAAAGACAGCCAAAAACGGATTGGTTATAAGGTTAACCTTTGAATACAGGACGTGTTCTTACAAGGTCCAGCCCTTAATACAGTTTTAAAAACATGATTTGACCTTATAACCATTTGGGGGTCTTCACCCAAAAAAAAGCGTAAAAAGACATGATTTCAAAGATTTTTTTCCCAAAACACAAAAAACTTCAAAAAAAAATTGACTTGACCTTAGTGCAAGAAAAAAATGACTTGACCTTAGTGAAAGAAAAAAAATGACTTGACCTTAGTGCAAAAAAGATGACTTGACGTTATAGCGGTCACCTGTTGTGACGTTATAACCAGAGCCCCCCTATACAGTCTTTACTCATTAATCAGACGCTCATTTTGTCACGATGCTCTTTTTTCGAACGCTATTTTCGAAAACAAAAAATGTTCGATAAATGAGGAAGGACTGTATGTAATTAGTTTACCTTGATCGGCGCGGCTCATCTTTCTCTTTCTCCCTAGATTTTCCATTTCGGCTTCGAGTTGTTCAATTTGTTGTTGTAAACTTCTTAAAGAACAGCCCATCCAGTTATTGCATTCTTCTTTTTCTTTTTGGGCTGGATCCTTCGTGGCCGGACCCGCGAGACCTTCTTTGCTATTTCCACGGCTTCATTACAATATTGATAACACAAAAAAATACTAAAAACATTTTTTCCTTGCTTACACCACCTAAGCAGTTATCTTAACAACTGTTTTGCTCAAGAAAAGTGTTCAGATGATTGAATTTTGTTAAGATACCTGGTGTTAAGATAACTGGTTAGGGGGTGTGTATCAGTCTTGGAAGCGTTGGGGTGCGTTGACCAACGTCCAACGCCCAACCAACGCGTTTGGAACGTTGGGCGTCTGAGAAATTTTCTTCCCAGTGCGTTGGAAGCGTTGGTTAGATTTTATTCCCAGTGAAAAATGAAGCCCTATGTTAGACTCAATCTTAGAGCAAAAAAAAAGTGGGACCTTCAGACACAATCACTGACCTTACAACCACCCCCTGTAAAATTTTCTCCAAAAGACAATTTGCCATCCCAAAATATCGTATTTTAGCAGTGTTGGAAATAATGTATTTTAGCCTCAACATTTTCAGTATTGAGCCTTATAGCCACATCATATACTCATGATTGGCGTGAGAACTTGACACAATATTTTTCAGGTGAAAAAAGACTTGAGAAGTTAAGAAAAAACTAGCCGGTTCCTGTAGGCTTTTGTTTTTGTTTCGCGTTCGACTACTTTGAATCTTTCCATTTGCCTTTCTATGAGTTGTCTGTTTTCCAACAATAACGACTCATCTTTTACTACTTTACTTTGTTGCCATGCCTTAAATATCTATTTTAAACTTCATCATCAATTGGAAATATTTATATATTTTTTGCATTTTATTTCCCTGGAACAACTCTAGTTTTGACAATAAGATTTTTTATGCTTTACTTTAAAGTTTCCTTGGGTGAACTGATGACAGCTGTCTATTGATTACATAAACGGCACCGCGGCATTTCGTAGAAACATTTTTTTTTTTGCCAAAAACGCCAAAAAAAATTGTTTGCCGAAAACGCAAAAAGAAAGTTTTTTTTTTTTGACGAAAATGCAAAAAAAAAGTTTTTTTGCCGAAAATGCAAAAAAAAAGTTTTTTTGCCGAAAATGCAAAAAAAAAGTTTTTTTGCCGAAAATGCAAAAAAAAATTTTTCTTTCCCGAAAACGCAAAAAAAATTTTTGTTGCCGAAAACGAAAAAAAAGTTTTTTATTGCCAAAAACGCAAAAAGAGTTTTTTTTCCGAGGACGCAAAAAAAGTTTTTTCGTCGGAAACGCAAAAAAAAAGTTTTTTTGCCGAAAACACAAAAAAAGTTTTTTTTTCCGAGGACGCAAAAAAAGTTTTTTCGTCGGAAACGCAAAAAAAAGCGGAAAACGTATCTTTTGAAAAAGTTTTTCAGAGAAATTAGGCGAAATTTTTTTTTAGAAATTTTCTTTTAAAATTTAGTTTTAATGTTTATTTCTTCAAGGATAATAACCTCGTAATAAAAAAAACCCAAAAATTCTGAACTTTTACAGATATTTTACAATTTTTCAATTGAATGCGTTTGAATCAGTAAATCTATGTTATACTACTGATTGAGCAAAAATAAAAATAATACAGTAGCGTACCTTGATTTGATCACGCAATCTTTGCAATTTTTTGATAACTTTTTTGAGTTCTTCCTCTTTTTTCTCTTTTTGATTTTGATTGGCGGATGCCTGTAGTTTATCCCAAACGTCGTTGAACTCATCGACGCCATCTTGCACTTTCTTTAGGCACATATCAATTTCTTTTTGTAGTTTTCGGCGATCCGCCATATTTTCTCCCAAATTTCTAATGAAGCAATCAAAAAACAAAAATGAGTTTTTTTCTGGTTTGGCTTGACAATTAGTGGCGATTGAACAGTGAGTTGAAGAATATGTTGTGAGTTTTCAGTAGAAGGAAATTTGTTCAAAAGGAATGACTCGCGAACATTTTTTTTTTTGGTCAGGGGACTCGCGAACATTGACAGCGCGGTTTTTGGAAGACGTTTCTCAGACTTTATAACTAGACCCTCTGTATTCTTCGAGAGACATTTTCGTCTAAAAACCTTTTTTTGTATTTGCCCACATAACCCATTTTTTTTAATTTTTCCCGAAAAACTTTTTTATTCTAAAGACCGTGCTACCGCGAAAATTTTGTGTTGTCACTTGGGACTCGTGACAGGCCAGTGTATAACGATAATAGTATTTTAAAATTTCATATTGGAATTGGGATTGAAAAAAGCCTCTAATCCGTACGCCCAATCAAAACACGACTGGAAAATATAACGTGAACGAGTTAAACCCACAAACGCAATATTATGAAGGTCGTTTATGGTTTAAGTAATACACCATATTATATAGTCCATATACGGTATATATTCTTATCAGCTAGGTAACTTTTTAACGGGTACCAAAATTCAAATTGTTATTTTTAAATTTAGGAATGACTCATAGTTAAAAAAGGCGTAAAAAATTTATAAAATGCACTATATGATATACCAAATTTGAAAATAACAATATTAATTTTGGCACCCGTTAGAAAGTTACCAAGCTGATAAGAATATCCCTAACAAACTGCAACCCGACTTAAAACATGTTTAGATAAGAGAAAAGGGCTGCCTGTGCCCATAGCGTACGGTTCTTAAAAAACGCACATATCGGGCGCAGATTCGTAAACCGCACACTAAAAGCATAACGACTGTATATTGACCATGATGCGAGCCAATCAAATTTAAACATCAGCAATAAAGGAATTTAATAAACGTTCACCGTTTATAATAGCAGTAGTGGCAAATATAAAGTAAAATTTATTTTTACGCGCCCAAAATCGGAGAGCAGCAATTTCCGAATAAGTCACACCTAAAAATATGAAAACGTTAGCGAGCCGAATGTGAAACAATAATTAATTTCTGCGGACGAATCAAAAAATTAATAAGAAAAAAAATTTCGGAAATAATATGCTCATTTTCAAAAATGACTCGACCTTAGTGCAAAAAAGATGACTTGACCTTAAGGTCACACCTTGTGAATTTATAACCAGATCTCCCTATACCAGAAAAATAATTATCAGGAAAAAATCACTATAGTGGTTGGTTATAAGGTATGTGGTAAAAAAAGACAATAAAACCTTTAAAAAAACCGTATAACCTTCTGAAAAATCGAAGGCCTTTTTTAAACTTTACTTGAAAAAAGTTCGAAAATAAATGATTTTACAGAAAACAAAGTTTAAAAATACATTTCGAGGTGAAAACCTTTCATATGGCCTCTGCTTAGAAAAAAGTGTAAATATGTCCTCCTTGTGTCAGAAACCGCAAAAACGCGTCCTTAACATACCTCCAATAAAGTAGACGAGTGCAATTTGAGAGCCAGGGTCAATGGCTTTTTTCAATGTGGACACCTTAACACTCGTTGTCCGACATCTAGAGAAATTATCACCGGGTAGATGCTTTGTGATATCATCATTTGAAAAGGTGCCCTTTAAGAGCGCATTTTCAACTAACTTGCATGAGAGTGGAATGTAAACGCCGCCAAAAACATAGCCCATTGTTCGTGGTTCCCAATTGTTCGCCTGAGAAATATCTTCCCGGTCCGAAGGAATCAATTGCAATTTTTTTCGCAATTGCTGAAAATAACTTTTCATGTCACACAAATCAAAATACTACATGGGGTCCGGTTATACGGTCAAACGCAAAAAACTGACTGGACCTTATAAATTATAACCATTTGAAAAAAAAATAAAGTTTCCCAAAAAAAGAAAAGTACCAAAAGACATGATTTNGGAAATCACTCTTTGATATAAAATTTTTAATATAATTAAATTTATATATAATTACATATACACTCCCTGAGGGTTTATCTGCCCGGGGTTTATCTGCCCAAAAAGGCCCGATGGATGGTTTATCTGCCCAGTTTTCGAGGAAAAGTTTTCCAAGAATCCCGCCTACGCTTGAGGGTTTATCTGCCCACTGAGTCATTTTTTGGACCTTCATCGTATAATTTCTACATCTCTTTTTTTGTATCAACCGACAACTGATGAATAAACTTTTTCTTTTTTTTTTGTCATTTTGTAATTTCACTTTTAACAAGAACAAGATATACAGTTTAGGCACCGAATGATACAAATTTAGAACGAGCCCGACCGTCGGTTTATCTGTCCAAAAATATTTATCTGCCCAATTTCGGTTTATCTGCCCACTTTTCAGGTCGTGAAATGGGCAGATAAACCCTCAAGGAGTGTAATTAATTTCTGCCGACGAATCAAAAAATTTATAAAAATAAAATTTCGGAAAGAATATGCTCATTTTCAAGGTTATTTTTACTGATCAATACTAAAGCAATTCTAGCCAAAAAAATTTGTCTGATCTAAGTAGAAAAAATGACTTGACCTTAGTGCAAAAAAAGATGACTTGACCTTATAACGGTCACACCTTGTGACCTTATAACCAGAGCCCTCTGTATATCAGAAAAAAATATTTAAAGAAAAATAATTATCAGGTAAAAAATGACTATAGTGGTTGGTTATAAGGTATGTCACATACCGTATGTGGTAAAACAAATGACAATAAAACCTTTAAAAAACCGTATAACCTTCTCAAAAATCGAAGGTCTTTTTTGAACTTTACTTGAAAAAAATTCGAAAATAAATGATTTTACAGAAAAAAAATTTAAAAATAAATTTCGAGGTGAAAACCTTTCATATGGCCTGTGGTTAGAAAAAAAAATGTAAAAATGTCCTCCTTTTGTCAAAAACGCGTCCTTAACATACCTCCAATAAAGTAGACGAGTGCAATTTGGGAGCCAGGGTCAATGGCTTTTTTCAATGTGGACACCTTAACACTCGTTGTCCGACATCTGGAGAAATTATCACCGGGTAGATGCTTTGTGATATCATCATTTGAAAAGGTGCCCTTTAATAGCGCATTTTCAACTAATTTGCATGAGAGTGGAATGTAAACGCCGCCAAAAACATAGCCCATTGTTCGTGGTTCCCAATTGTTCGCCTGAGAAATATCTTCCCGGTCCGAAGGAATCAATTGCAATTTTTTTCGCAATTGCTGAAAATAACTTTTCATGTCACACAAATCAAAATACTACATGGGGTCCGGTTATACGGTCAAACGCAAAAACTGACTGGACCTTATAAATTATAACCATTTGAAAAAAAAATAAAGTTTCCCAAAAAAAGAAAAGTACCAAAAGACATGATTTCTTCATCCAGACAAAGCGTAAAAGTCATGATTTTAGCTTTTTTTTTCATTTTTAAACATTTTTTGGATTTGACCTTAGTCTCCAAAAAACTGACTTGACCTTATTGGCTATAAGGTCTTTAGGACAAAACCATAAGTTATGCTCTTCAAAAGACCTCAAAATTTTTTTAAATGAGCATAAGACCATAAAACAATCTGCAAAAAATGATACACAGAGGTGTATTTTAACGACCTTATAGCCAATAAATCAAATATTTTTGTTTTATAAGGCGTGACATTCATTTTAGAAAAAAAGTACCTTGAACATGTCGCGCTTATTAAAGTATCGCGACGCAGTTGAGGTTATCATGTTGTTTGATCGTGTCCCAGCGGTATCTTCCAGCAAAAGCCCAACCCGGCTCAGGTTGAAAAATGTTAAAATATGCTGATATCCATATGTATGTAGAAATTGGCGCTAAAATTAAAATTTGAAAATCTCGCCATGAGAAAATATCGGTTTAACGGTATAAAAATCGGAGAATTTACCATAACCGGATTCATTCTGGTATCCGGATTTCATCAAAATTTTGAAAAGACTTTGACCGGCACGGTCTCAATTCGGATTTTAACCTATATAGGATACACAGGGTGTGCAGTTATCTTGCGAAAATTGCCGCTCGTACGCTTATCTTGCGACTTTTCAGAATTTTGTTTTTTTTTCTGGATTTATAATAATTATGTGCTATGCACTGAGCAGTTATCTTGCGAAAAAACGCTTAACTTGCGACTTTTCAAGGACGAAGTTCGCAAGATAACTGCGCACCCTGTGTAGTACACATATTTATAATATGTCGGCGGATTACCCGTTCTTCATAAAGTACAAAATACGTAATAAGACGGTGTCGTTTACTTTACCCTACCGAAATCAGGTAAGTTCGGGTCAACCCGACAATCCGGAATGGAGTCAGAACAAGCTGCCGGCCTCTGATCGAAATGCATTTTCATTTTTAACTACACTAGGTTCCCAGTTAACGGTCACCCAAATCGTCAAGAGGTGTGACTGACCTTTAAGTCGTTGAATTCTTTAGTGGGTATTCCAGAGTACGTCGTTGATAGGAGACAGAGAAGTCTGAGTGAAATGCTCATTTTGCAGCGTCTTGCGATGCATTCTTGAATGAAACTAATCGCCACATTTATGTCTGACCCGTCAAGCAGTATTTCCTCAACTGATAATTTCGTATTTAAAATAGGCTCACCGCCCACCACATCGGGCAGGTTTGCTGTCTTTTTTATATCCTCAAGTCGCTTGAAAATGTACTAACATCACGGTTTGAATTTGTTTCAAGTACAAAATGGATAACTGTAAATTTGAATAAAGGGGAACTTGCCGACAAATTGTCAAAGAAAAAAAATCAGAGCAGTGGTTGCTTATAACTTATAAGGCGGCTTGCAGGCGGGTGGCTATAAGGTCAAGCCCAAAAAACTGGCATGGCCTGAAGGCACCTTAAACCTGACTTGACCTTATAATAAATTTCAAAAATCTGATTTGGCGTTGTAATAAAAAATGGCCATTACAAAAAATTGGCCTATGCTCATAACGGACAACATTTCCCACCCCCGTGTACATATTTTTTCGAATAACCCCTTTTCGAACTCAAAAAATATTGTGGATAAAATTTCGACAGATTGTTGTCTTCATATACTCCTTTATTCATATTACAATTTATTCAGGGTGCACTTTACACCAATTCAAACTGTGCCTCACAGCCATTCCAGTGGATTTCTAGATTTCGTTGGTCGGCCTTATGCTGGGGGATGTTTTTGACGAATTCCTTCATTTCAGCCGGCTTTAAGCTATTTAAATCGGTCTCATCGGTTTTTTTCAAATTTTTGATTTCATCAGTTAACTCCATGATACATGTTCGGATATGTTTGTCGCGGATCAAAGTGAAAATACGATCATCACTATTTAAAATATGCTGAATACGTTGTCCAATAGTAAATAAAAGTGGCGTTACAATGAAAAAACGGAACTTCCCGGAAAACGGCAAATATCAAAATTTTCTGATTCTATAAACAAAAAAACGCAAATTTCGAAATTTTATGATTCTACTCATCGTTTTACATGCATTTCCGCCGTTTTTTCTTTCGTATTTTCTAGATAGCCAAACTCAAGTTTTTTTTCCGTAGGTCAAAAACTCGAATATCGCCATCTAGAAAATGTGGGAGAAAAGATGACGGAAATTCATGTTAAACGCCGAGCAGAAAAAACGCAAATTTCTAAATTTTCTGATTCTAGAAAAGCGCAAATTTCGAAATTTATTCAAATAAATAATCTAGATTGTTGACCTCATAACCATTTNTATTTAAATCGGTCTCATCGGTTTTTTTCAAATTTTTGATTTCATCAGTTAACTCCATGATACATGTTCGGATATGTTTGTCGCGGATCAAAGTGAAAATACGATCATCACTATTTAAAATATGCTGAATACGTTGTCCAATAGTAAATAAAAGTTGCGAAACAATTGAAAAAACGGAACTTCCCGGAAAACGGCAAATATCAAAATTTTCTGATTCTATAAAAAAAACGCAAATTTCGAAATTTATTCAAATAAATAATCTAGATTGTTTTATTCATGAGCGTCAAAATTATCACAGGTGGTGTCCCAAAAACTGACTGGACCTTAATGCACTTTTTTACAAACTGACTTGACTTCATAACCATTTTAAGAAAATGAAATGTCCCACAAAAAATCAACATACATGGTTGTGCCAGCACGTGAGGAAAGGCCTTATAAGTTTCTTATAATTTAATTATAACAACAAAAAAAATTTTTATGTTGGAATTGGAAAACGACCTGAAATGTTTTGGATTTATCATCATGAATTCCAACATCTCCCGGAAATGTAACTTTTCCGCATTCGGTGTTAAACCAGTCATCCAAGATGCCCGTGTAAGTCTGCTGTGTACATAATGGAGTCACATAATCAACGTCCCGGTCTTTTCAGAGGCTATCAAATTTGAAAAACTTTTTTTAACTTAATTTAAGTTATTGCTCCATGCATGTATGGTTTAAACCATTTGAAAGCCTAACCGAGAAGAATGAGGTTGGCGATTTGAGGTTTGGATGACGTCGGTGCTGCTTTATCATTTTTAATCATCGTTGAAACAAGATTATCAACAATCTTTGCTGCCGTTCCTTGATTAACGAATCAGACATATGTAAAATAATCTACAGGATGAATTTTTTTTTAATGACCCGCGAATTGCTTAATTAAAATTCATTAGGGTTGAGCGCTCTGTTTTTTTTAACTGATACACAGTTTTGGGAGAATTGCGACCAAAACGACTTTACCTTATGAACAATGACAAACATAAAAAACCATAAATGTTCTTCAAGATTTGAAAAAAAAACCTCAAAAAATGGCTCAAGGTCTTATTGAGCCACAAATGCCACAGTTTTAATAGTGTAAAATGGCCCGAAAAAATGACTTGACCTAAGTGCAAAAAAGATGACTTGACCTTATACCGGTCACTCCTTGTGACCTTATAATCAGACCCCCCTTTAAGGTCAGTTTTCAAATAGTCCATCCAGTATAAATATATACCTTGGCCATAGATGTTCGTAAAGGGACCAAACTGATGCATCAATTTAACGATACTGTTTGCAATTGTGTGTAAATTCGTCCAATCACGATCCAGAAATATATTCGACATTAGGGAAGGCATTTCGAGTGAGAGAATATCTTTGTCAAGCGGAATTAGATCAATGCTGAGGGAGATTACAAATTAGAAAACGACAAAATTGCAATCGACCAAGTTTACTATACACCCCTCGCCATTTATCTTAACAAACTATCAGACCTTCTAACCATTCTATGCAGAAAAAAATATAAAAAAGACATGACTTCTATAAAAAATGTGCCATGGGGTCCCCATGATGGGGAGAGGTCTTCATTCAAAAAAAGCCAAAAAAGACATGATTTATAATGTAATAAAAACTAACTTGACCTTATAAGGGTCAAAATGACTGACCTTATAAGTAACTACCCCTGTACTAAATTTGGATTCCGGGTTCCATAAAACAGACATAAAAAAATAAAAAAAAGCTCGTAAAACAGACCAAAATATATTTCTTAAAATATTACAAAAGCACTTTAGTCTAGGTTCGATATCAATTTTTTCTCATTTGTAACCTACCTGAGGTCTTCTAGGGAGACATGTCCGCGTATGCCGAATTGCTCCAACGTATAGTCCAAAACCGCGGTGCGGCGTGGAATGAACACAATTTGCCGCTTTCGTTGATACGACTTTTCCGAATTTCGAACTTTGATATCTTGCGTGATTTGATTCGCCACAATACGCACGTTTTGAATGTTGGCGCTACAAATAAAAAACGATTTTAACAGATATATTTCAGATTACAAATTCTTAAGAGACGCGGTTGGTTTTACTGACACAATCTCATTTGACAAAACTCATTTGTATACCTTATGGGGATTCTAAGACTGTGAGGCTTTGAGCAACTTTCCTATGATTTGTAACGCTATTCTGACGTCGCCCTCGCTGTCTGAGCGTCCCCATACCGGTACACATTCGGAACATGAAAAAATTTTGTTTTCCGATGTCGGATTGTAATGAAACCCGTTTCGATTTTCGCCCTTTTCGGTATTCGTCCAAATCAGGCTGTACCGGCGTGACTAACTTGACCTTATGATGGAAAAGTAAAGACTATGGTCTGATGAATCCCTATTTTGTTGTTTATAACTTATAAATTATAAGGTCATGGCCTGAAAAATGGTAAAAAACTGATTTGACGTTATAGCATCACTGTTGAAATTAAAAAAAAGTTAAAATTAAAAAAAAAATATGTTAACTTTGGCGTGGGTCTTTTTATGTTAGAATAAAATTTATTTTTTGTTTTCATACCGTATCATATACATATGCATATCACAATCGGATTTTATTTCGAGCTGTTTTGGATTAAGTCGATGAACTTTTTGGACGCCATTTTCGCGTAAAAATTGCATTCCGGCGACCCGATCCATTGATGGAATTAGGCTCGGGTCGAGTATTAAATGTTTGGGCCCATGGAAATTTTGAAGGCAATGCTGCAAATCAGTCTGCTGGAGTTTCCGGAGCTCGGCCAGCGATTCATTTAGCTCACTCAGATCAGGCTTTGCATGTGATGACGATTCCATTGTCTGAACTTTATGAACATTTAAAGTTTTGTTTAAACACTAGATGACGAAAATTGGGCACAGTCCTAGCCCCCAAAAAAGACATTTATTTTGATAAAAAAAACTAACTTGACCGTTAGAGGTCAAAATATTTGACCTTATATCCAGCCCGTTGTACTATTATTTTGTCTACGGTGAATTTTCACAAGCTCTCTAGCCGATTAACGTTAAAAATTTTTTTTTGTATGATATAGACCTCTTTTATGTGTTTTGGTTATAAGGCCAACGTCTAAAAAAATGACTTAACCCTAAATGCACTTTTTAAAATTAACTTGACCTTATAACCAACAAATTTTTTTTCGTTAAATTTAAACCCAAAAAAAGTGAAAAACACATGATTTATCTTGGAAAAAATGACTTGACCTTAGTCCAAAAACTGGCTTGACCCTATAACGGCACAAATGGCTGACCTAATAACCAACTGTACGTTTGGGTCACCTAAATTCGAAGCGACCTAAGGTAAATATTTGGCTACAGTCCAAAACTCAAATGAACAAAATAAACTGAATAAAAACGAAGCACATTTCTCCAGAAGTTTATTACAGACATATTCTCACAAGCTGAACTTCAAGACATTGGCACAAGAAAAAAAAATAATAAAAAAAATATTGAAGAAAGAATAGGGATACGCCTAGCCATTCAAATGTATCTATTGCTTTGTAAAGCTCTTCAAAATCTACAAAACATATAAGGCATACGAAAAATGAACACAAAAATATGGCACCGAATAAATTATTATCATGTATTTTTGGTCGAAAGTATAAGAGGTCGAAAGGTCAAAATGCCTAAATCAGACTTTGTTGAAAATTGGCGTCGAAGTCTGACTTATTTCGACACTTTCGACCAGACAATATTTGATCAACATTTGTCTAGTCGAAAGTGTAAACGGAAGAAGTCAGACTTCAACGCAAATTTTGGACGAAGTTTGACTTGTGCATTTTGACCTTTTGACCTCTTATACTTTCGACCAAAAATACATGATAATAATTTAGTCGGTGCCAAAAATATATATCCCAATCAACGAGACATATTGACAATAATCATTCCTTGAGCGATTAAATCCCAACAAGTGCTTTATTCGGCAGCCCGGTCTTTCAAAGAGTTTTTCGAAGAACTTCTGAAAATGCCAGACCCATAGGAAAGTTTTATGTTTTCTCGGATGAATTTTGTTTTCTAATTTTCTCCGAAAAACTAATTCTACAGGAAACGTTTTTCTCGGAAAGACCGCGGTGCCGAATGTTCCTCAGCAGGAGTCCTCACATATAGCAGAATAGGCAGATGAAAACGTTATTTAATCATACGGTATTTCTCTTATTCGATCGTCGAATTTCGATGTTGAGGAGAAGGGAATTATATTTTTAGAAAAAAAACATTCGAATTTAAACATGGTTTAAAAATTTCAAATTGAGGAACAATTGACAGGCGTGCGGTTTTAGCGTCAGTACTAACTTGACCTATAATGCGTTAAATAACCCCTTGCAGAGGTCGGCACTATTGGTCCCTACCCGAATTGGACCCAAATGGACCCATTTTTTAGGGTTTGGTCCACTTTATTTTTGCCGGGGTCCAGTAGGGTCCAAATAGGGTCCATTCGGGTTGGGTCCAAATCTGGGTGCAAAACGGGTCCATTTGGGTTGGGTTGGGTCCACTTTAATTTTGCCCGGGTCCAGTAGGGTTTAACTCGGGTTCAAAACGGGTTTGCCGACCTCTGACCCATTATACCCACTTTACTAAGGTGACCTTAGCCTCCCCTATATAAATAATATTTCCCACAAATGTGTAAATTTTTAAATCGAAAAATGTGCGTTGTAATTTATACAAAGAAACTAATTCACTGATTGACTGTGTACACTGTATACATAGATAGGATAGTACGATTCATAGCGTTTTTTATAGTACATACCTTTTTCACACGGTACACCCCTAACCAGTTATCTTAACAAAGTTCCGTTATCTTAACACTTTTTGGAACG